>VOQZ01001759.1:0-273023 GCA_008079305.1 Phytophthora palmivora | reverse complement strand
CAACTTCGAGGTCTGTGCACCTGAATCAAATGGATCAAAGATCGAAGACTGACGTACGTGCTTTGGTTGCTCTTAACAGGTGGTGGTGTACGACGACATGAGCAATGGCAAAAACTTTAACCGCGGTGCGGCTGCCGTGCTGGTCAAGGACATTACGGTGGTGGACGACTTCTCCTTCATCATCCACAAGGTGCGTTGGATCGGCCCCCTCCTTGTAATCCTAGTAGATCTCTGACTTTGCTTGGTGCATACGCAGATCGACTACGTGGTGCATCTTGCCGCTGCGATCTCGGTGGAAGAAAGCACTCGACTCCCTGAAAAGTACGAGCGCATTAATGTTGAAGGGTCGCGTAAGGTGCTCGACTGGGCCGTCAAGAATGGTGTCAAGCGCGTTGTCGCGGCGTCTTCTGCTGCTACCTACGGTACTCCTTTACCCGAGAACTTGCCACTGAGTGAAGAGACCGCCACTGGTGGTATCTGTGCGTATGCCACGACTAAGTTCCAGATGGAGAAATTGATGCAGCAGTTCAACAAAGGACTATGGCCTTCCGTCGACTGCACTTCGTTTCTTCAACGTGTACGGCCCACGTCAGGACCCGCACTCGTCGTACAGTGGTGTCGTTCGTGGTTCATGGAGCAGGCTAAGATCAATGGCACGCTGAAGGTGACTGGCGACGGCGAACAATACCGCGACTTTGTGTATGTGAAGGACGTTGCTCGTGCCATTCGCACAGCGATGCTCCTGGGAGATGAAGAATTCGATGTATTCAACGTGTGCACGGGTATCAAATCCACCATCAAGTCTGTGGCGCAGCGAATCGTCGAGAAATTCGGATCGTCGGCGGCAGTTGTGAACGTACCGTTCCGGTCTGGTGACGTGAAGGAGTCCGTGTGCTCTCCCGTGAAAGCGACAAATAAGTTAGGCTTCACGGCATCATACGACTTCTCCGAAGGAATCGGTGAAACGCGCGATTGGTTCCTGTCGCTGTAATGTTCCCAACGACACTGTATGACCTAGATTTTGCATGACCTCGTGGTGATACCATTTCGTTCACGCAGATGAAATGCACAAACAAATGCACAAAACAATCGACTATTCATGCACATACCACGAGTTCAGAAACTACATGTAGCGCGTACCCGTATCCAAATGATAATGAGCAATTGCTAAGCCAAACAGAATCTCGACATGCGCCCCCTCAATTTCAGAATTATATGCCACGTGAGACGGCTCGCACAATACCTTAATGACATGAGCCAAGCACTGGATAGGCCAACTGACATTCTGAGAATCTCAGTGAACGCACAGTCCAAGTTTTCTCCAGCGATGTTCCCCGCTCTCACAGTGAGCCGATACGGTACTGTTGAGGTAGCCATTTTACTATGGTACAGTGTACCCCAAGCTGATATCCAGTCATCTGTAACCTGTCCAAGCTGCTACACTTGAATTAAGCATAACTATAGAAGGAGCCATAATAAGCTCCTTCTCCCTCTTCCTAAAACATCACTTCGTCTTGACGGCCACTACAGCTCCTTCTTCTCCTCCTTTTCTACACTACCCACGCTACTCGCCAGAGGTACAACAAATGTGCGATCGTCCAAACGTGCTCGCTCGTTCGCGTAAGGAGGTAAACACGACTGCAGTCGTAGCTACGCTAGGAGAATACTGTGGACGAAGAACATCATCAACTTCAACGAGATACGAAGCACCAAAGCTGCTTAGTGTCCCAACAGTTGAGTCCCAACGCAGCATTCAAAGTCCAGTCACCTCCATCTTGCTGATCATTATTGCAACAACTTTAGCGACTATACTTATCGAATCCGTCAACCGAAGCCTCAAGCAGTTGCTACTGTGCGCTGCATGCATGAGCGACATAGCCCGGTGAGCGAACAGCTCTCGCGAAAGATCCTGCCGTCTTTAACAAAATGACGAAAGAAGAGTCAGCAGAGAATATCGCTATCAACGTCGCAATTGCTGGAACCGTAGCCTTCGTTCTCATGTAGCTGCCCTCACCAGACAATGCAGTTGATGCCAACTTGATGATCAAACGTAGCAGGATACTCGAGTCCATGTAGTGAAACCGCCCTTTCTTGGCCTCAACAGCAGAGAGGCCGGTTTGCCCATCCCCATTCATACAAACACAGTTTGCACTTGACTTCAGTATAGAGACTCCACGTTGGAGCAAAAGCTGTTGGCGTTGTCACCTCAGTTGGCCATTCACTTCGACCCCGCACCACCAGTGGCACCACCTCATGTACGCAATGCTCTCACATTATTATATAAGACCTACCATACTCATAAGACCCACTATACTCACTTATATACCTGCAGTTTTGCCAACGTGTATGATCCCGAACCAGAATTACGTGCTGGCCGATGCGAGGCCCGACTCGCTGCCACACAGATCGGGGCCTTCATCTCGGTCATCAGCTGCTCGGTTATCGTGCTCTCCTTCCTCTTAAAGCGCAAGTGGCGACGTCATCCCAACCCGCTCATCTACTGGAAGGCCGTCGTCGACTTGCTCTATGCTCTACGCTTCCAATACAGTTGGGACGTCTACACGAACCCATTGGGCTGTCGGGCACTCGCCACACTCACGCAGTTCTGTACCTTCTCGTCCGAGTGCTGGTTCCTCAGCATGTCGTTCAATCTCTACCAATGCTCCACAAACCCCTTCACCAATCTCAAACAGAATTTACAGGGATATCACGCCTTCTCATGGGGTGTAGGAGCATTATTCGCTGCTCAGTTGTGGGTCTCTAATGTTGATTTCGACCCAAAAGTTCATCCGTCCTGCTTCGTCAACGAGTCGGTAGCCAACGAACTCATTGTTTACTATGTCGTGGTCATTCTTGCAGTACTGTGTGCAGTGATTTTCGCAGTGTTAGAGAACACAGACTCCCGTTCAGAGGCATGAAAGAGGCACTCGAGGCTAAGAAGGACGTCATTCGAAGTGCCAGAATCTTCACCGTCGCGTATATTATCTATCAGATAATCCTCATTTCATTCTGGATTGCAGACGTCGTGTTCCTCAGTGATCATCCGAGTGCTCTCCAGTTAGTTCGTGACGCGTCATCCTTCCTGCAGACGGCAAAGGGTTTGATTGACTTGGTCATTTGGGTGGCGATTAATGGATCTCCCACGTGGATTGCCGTACTGGAAGATTTCGTGAAACTTTTGACAGCGATCGCTATAGTGACGTTGACATTGATCTCCAACCACAGCTCAATGTTGCACTGCGGAAAGAGGTGCTTCACTTTACGACAAGAGGTATTGTAGCAGCCTCGTCAAATACGCCGATGGTTACTGACGGACGACGTGTGGTACATCTCCGATTGCATGAGTTGGGTATGACTGTGTGCTTCGACGACTACAGTCCGTCTTCATTCCGCGATATTCGACAAGGCTTCGGCATCAATGAGACGCTGTACAGAAAAGCATTTTTGGCGACGTGCCATGAGAGGCTGCAGTCTGGAGGGTCTAGTGGTGCCTTCATGTTTTACACTGCCGACTACTCTTTCTTGGTGAAGTCAGTGACAACTAGTGAACGGAATGTGCTGTTGGATATGCTACCAGCATACATTCGGCATATGAAGAAGAGCCCAGACTCGCACTTGACGCGGTTCTATGGCTGCCACTCCATCGAAATGTACGGACAAGTGTTTAGCTTCGTGGTCATGGGAAATGTTATTGGCCAAACGAGTATGCATCAATTTTTCGATATCAAGGGTTCCTGGGTCGATCGCAATGCTCCGGTACGGCTACTTGTAGCATTTTTGCTTTGTTTGAGTTAACGGTGTTCTGTTGCAGGCAATTCCTCCTGGAAAAACTGTTATTTGTACGTACTGCAGTAACGTTTTCCAATACGGGACTTGCGAAAGCTGCGAGTATAGCATCCGTGGAAATCATCTGCCACACATTGTTCTGAAAGACAATGACTTTCATCGTAAACTACGAGTGGAACCTGAAACAGGTATGAACATGCCCACACTTATCCGTCCGTCGGAAGATAACGACTGACATCGCTTTTAATTTTCTTGTTTGTTACAGCCGAAGCACTTGTTCGCCAACTCGAAAGTGACAGCAACTTCCTGCGAGAACAAGGAATTATGGACTATAGCTTGCTGTTGAGTGTGCACAACACAAAATATGTGGTGGAACACACGGGTGTCCTGAAGCAGTCGCCAACAAAGCGTAAAGTGAACTACCCTGTGTGCCATCCTGAAAACAGTGACTCCTTTCTCTCTGTATTGGATGGAGCAGATCAGACGGAAGTCTCTAGTGATGAGGACTTGGCTGAGGTGGAGTCTGGGAACAGGAAAACGTTTAACCGGAATTGTCGTTACTCTATCGTGGGTCTGTATGATGACAGCAATCTCACGATTCAAGATGACACTCCACTCCTAAATCGCTCAGTGCGTCGCTACAACTCCGTATCCTATGGACCAGTCGATATGTCATCTCGCACAGTTGACGACTCCCAGTGGATTGGCACAAGAACTCTAGAAAAACCAGGCTATCAGGCGTGCGTGCGTAGTGGTTGGACCGGATTATTACACGCTTGGAGTGGTTGACATGCTACAGACATGGACGTGGGGCAAGCGGATGGAGCGCTTGTGGAAAACACTTGTGCTGCGTCATGACCGTTTGGGTATTTCAGCTGCTCCGCCTAAACTGTACGCTGAGCGCTTCCAGAGAAAAATGCGTGACATCTTCATGGTATCGTCGGCATCAATTAGTATTGACTCTAACTAGTTTGGGGTCTCGATTAGATAGACTATGTATTGTGGAATATAACGAGAAGTACCAACACGTGTGCTTGGGTTTATCGTGGCAACTAGAAAACTCCTGGGGAAGAATCTAAACACCTACGCTTCGGCAATCATCATGTCGTACTCGTGAAGCTTTTGCAGAGCCTGAAAGGCAGAAAGTGTGATGAGGTTGTAATCGAGTTCCCCCATCTCGTCCGGATCTGATAGCGCCATTAACGAGCGTAATTGGCGGTCGGTGATTTCAGGGAAAGCGTTCCGAATGGCTCCCACGACTTCATCACGCACGAGCACTCCACGATGACTTTCGTCAACTGCTTCTAATGCGCGTGATAGTGCTTGCTCAAAAGTGTGCTGATTAAGATCAAGTACTGTGTAGTACTCGCTTGTTTTGCGATACTTTTGCAGATAGACAGCGTATGCCTGTTGACTGTCAACATTGGTAAGTGCCAGCACCATTCCCGAAATTTGGGCTGCAAACTTTTCGTAGTTCACGAAACCGGTGTTGTCTTCTTGAGCTTCGGCCATCACGGCAATAATTTGCAGTCGCGTAAGTCCTACGTCGGCGGCACGGAACAGACGAGCAATCTCTGCAACTGTGAGCAAACCAGTGTTCTCGCTATCTCCGCTCGCGAACACTTCCGTGAGATACTGAGTAATCCATTCCGGGTTGCTGTGTGCTTCCAATATACCTTGAACGTAGATGTCCTTCAGCAAGGGAAGCAAATGGGGACGAAGTCGGGGTATACGATAATGTTTGTGTCATCGTCTGCTACGGGTGCTTCTGACATCAGACTGTTCACTTCCCTACGCGTGAATCCGAGATCGGCATCACGAAGTGCTTCCATGAACGCCAATCGACTAAGTGCACCGATTTCATCCTTATCTGCACGCTGAAAAGTTTCGCGCAAAATGCTTTCCATTTCGTCCTGCATCATACCATGCAGGAAAAACTCGGTCTCGCGTTTACGAAATGATTCAATGCGTGCCAGTCGTTGCGTATGAGTTGCACGTAGCTGCAATAGTGCTTGGATACCGAGTGGCAGGAACTCTATTGTCAACAACATAAACAAAAGTACATTAGGCGAGGTCAGATTGATAAGTCTACGAAATACAGTACCTGCACAACCGATGAAGCCTTCATCATTCTCATCAGCCTCAGCATAAAGTCCTTTTAACTCTGTGGAGGAGAGTTGAAGTTGATCGCCAACTCCATTCAATATCTGTAGTAAACATCTCCAATTCTCAGTTCGAGGATCATTTGATGTCTACTATCACTACCGTACCTTCTTGAACTGTTCGTAGACTATCATACCCCCATCTTGCTGTTGTGCTTCATTGAATGCAACGTTCACCAATTCCTTGACTGCCTCTTCCCCCATTTTGATATACGTCGGTGTCAAAGCGCTTATCGCTGCATCATCTACCACTTTGTTCACAGCTCCGTGCTTCGAAGCAAGGTCTTTGAAATACTGCGATCCGAAAGCATAGATGGATTCTTTCGTCTCTACTTTGCCTTGCTGCCGCAATATCTCGCGTGTGAAATTCCGCAGGATGTCAGGAAAATCAGCAGGAATCTGCATTGGCTTCGCGTACTTGGACGCCATATTCGCAAGCGGCTAATGAAGACAACCGACCAAAAAGTCTAATGAGACGTCGCACATCGGGCACCCGAACTCTAGATACGAAACGCCAATTAACATGCCAAGTGCATTACATGTAGTACGTGCTAGTTGATGAAGGAAGCAGCGACTAACCGTAGATTAACATTCAAGTTAATTGTTCATGATGTGATCGTGGGTGTCATCTCGAGATGCCTGGCAAGTGAAGGATTATGGTGAAGGTTATGCGCAGGTGTCTGCATCTCAGGACTCCTGACAGTGCATAGCAATGAAACTTCAGTCGTTGACGCATTCGAGACGATGTGAACGGCATTTCTGACAAGTTCATGACTATCTGATTGGTTTGAGTCGTGCGCGCTTTAGTACATGCCATGCCATTAGTAAATGGCACGTGGTCACCGTGGGATGACAGCTCAGTTCATCTGACAAAGCGCAAGGAATGGTGAATAGCAATGCACCATCGGGACCTACCATGATCGCTGTCTTGACATCGACAGGTCAGGTTACAGGCACCTGCCTCGGTTTGGTGTCAACGAATGCTCTCTCCTGCAGTGCAGCTCATTGAGACGAGTTTGAGCGACTGCAGTTCAAGTCAGTCGCCCGCAGCACTCACTTCTCAACTCTACTGTCACGCACAAGTCTACAAGTCTCCGATATGGACACTTCTACCACTACCCCCCAAGCGAATCCCAAGTCTACTACACTTGCGGTTGCCTCGCCGAACAACTTCCAAGAGATCAAGACTCCAAACGCAGATGATCTTGAAGGTGGGGCATTGAGACCGGGTGGACCCCCGAACATTTACAGTCGCGAAACCATTGGCATCCTTATCCAGTATGGTGCACTGGGTGTGATCAATGGTACCATCTACGGCTTAGTGTATCCGTTCCTCAACAATTACCTACGTATGTCTGGCACCGCAACAGCATCGGCCAGAGTACTGGTGCGCATTCCCTGGACCTTCCGGATGTTCTTTGGCATCCTCTCGGACTGCTTTCCGATTTGGGGTTTTCGTCGTCGCCCGTACATGGTTTTCGGGTGGATATTCGCAACGATCTGCTTGCTACTCATGGTCATCTTTCCAACAGGTGATCCGTACTATGGCGATCCTGATCTTGCTTATGTCGCCACCGCCAAACTTACAGACGATCAACTTGCACTAATCAATGAAGACGCACCTGATGCTGGGACTAAATTCATTCTACTCATGATCCTCGCCAACCTTGGAATGGCCATGGCAATCGCTGCTTCAGATGGCGTCGTTATCGAATTTGCGCAACGTGAGCCGACAGAAATTCGAGGTTCATCTCTAACCATGATGCAAGTTTTCAAGCAAGTCATGTCGATTTTGTCGTCTGCTATGGTTGGCTTTGGACTCAATGGTGAAGACTTTGGTGGCTCTTTTTCAGGATCCATGGGTGTCAACGCTATCGCGGCTGTATGTGCAGCTGCAGCACTTATTGCTGCCGTGTCTTCGTGGTTCTTCGTAAGTGAGACCAAGGAAAACGCAAGGTCATTCCGTGAGTACATGCATCTATTGTTTGACTTGCTTCAACACCGAGTGGTGTACCAACTCATTGCTTTCCGGTTCTTTTACTTCGTATTCTCGCTGATGAGCGTGACGGCGGTGAGTCCCATCGCGAGTCTTTGGGCCAAGGTCGAACCTGTGAACGATGCTATCTCGAGTATCCTTGCAGCGCTCATTTCTGCAGTCTCGCTCTATATGATCAAGCGATACGGACTCACTTGGAACTGGCGCACTCTCATCGTTATCACACAGATATCGGTCACCGTTGTGGATTGTTTTCCCAGCTTTTTCACCATTTGGAATGTCTATCGCAGCCAGTGGATGTGGCTTGGTCCACCCCTGCTTGAAGAAGTCCCCGGTACGATTTCCAAAATTGTGTCACAGTACGCCACGATCGAAATCGTCGAAGGAGGAAATGAAGCTGCTGTCTATGGTCTTATCACCACATGCCAAACCATTGCGTCTCCATTTTCCACGGTTATCTACAAGAACATCGATGCGCATTTTGATATTGGCAAGGCCTATCTGCAGGTTGACGATACCTATGTTCGTAACCAGGTAACTTATTGCTACCTCATTGCGTACGCTTTTCAGATCTGCGCTATTGCTTGGGTATTCCTACTACCCCGTCAGAAGGCTGAGACGCAGGAGCTCAAACGCACAGGGGGCAAGAGTAAGTTGGCCGGTATCATTACCATTGTCGTGTTCACCTTCTGCTTCGTTTGGTCCATCATGACCAACCTCATGACTATCTTCCCGTCAACGTCGTGTTTGAAAATCGCCGGTGGAACAGGTTGTTAGTGCGACGGCATGATCCATTTCGTGGTTCTCGATGGTAGTGAAAACATTCGACTATCGTTTGCGTGAAAGTTTAGCTCTACATTAGAGTTCTAAATAACCGGCCATTCTGCATGAGTTTGCATTCTTGTCATGGCTGTCAACGGCTGTAACACTAACGAGGCAGCTCTAACAGTTAAATAAAATCCTCTTCTTCCTCATCGTCATCAAAGTCCTTTGGTTTCGCAGCGACGCGGCTCCCACCAGTAGGCGAAGCAGGATTTGATCGATAGATAGCCGCTGCAACCGCCGAATCCTCTGACTTTTTCTTTGGCGAAGCAGGAGCCATTTCTCCTGGAGCGACTTTAGCCCCTCCGCCGAGCGACAAAATAGGGCTTGACGGCAAGTTAAGCTCCACTTCTTCGTCGGAATCGTCCACATTCCAGGCCGACGTAGGAGTGAGTGCCTAAATAAACGAATACGGATCAATTCTATCGGTTGCAACAGTAGTAGTGATGAGTATGCATGGCGTACCAGTTCTACGTAGCGTCCAACATCACCACCTTGTCTTGTCTTCAAAAGCACGATAATTCCCAAAATGGTGACGCATCCACCAATGGTGAACATGAACATTTGTGTTCGTGTCATGTTCACATACTCTTCGAAGTACATGATACCGCCCAACACACTCATGAGAATCCAAAAGCTCTGATAAACTGGGATAACCACAAGTGCATCGAAGCGTGCCAATCCACCATTGAGAAAATGAACTTGAAATCCTAGACAAGCGCCAAGTCCAGCGACAATCACGTAGGGAGTGAATTGTGTGAACATGTGGAACCCAGCGTCACCCCAAATAGCGCTCTTCAGCAGCTCTACTGTCGACTTGGCCAACAGAACCGACTGCCCTCCAAATGTTCCAGCAATTCCACCGTAGCAAATGATGTGGAATAATCCACCCTCGTAATTTTGAGTGCGTTCAATATAGCGGCAAAAAGTGAAAAGTCCACCAAGAAAGCAGACAATCAGCGTAATATACGCGTACATTGCCGGTTGCTGATAAAGTCGAATGAGGTCTTCGAGTTCGTACGACGGAGTATTGTGACCCGCAAAAATCACCGTCAAAGTTACACCAAAGAAGATGATAGCAGTTGCTAGCATATTCTGGCGCGTCACTTTCTCCTTGTGGAATATTGGTGCAATGAGCATATTCCACACAAGCGTTAGTGCCGCAAGTGGTGCAAGTAGAGACTGTGGAGCCATACCGAAGGCCACAAAATCGAGTAGCGATCCGAGACACACGAGACCAAAGCCGAGCATCCAGAGCGGCTGCTTAACCGTTGTTTTCTTCACTTCCGCTACGTCGTTGCGTGACATGGACAATTTCTGAAGATTGATCCCCACCGAGTTGAGCACGGAGAAAACGAGTGAAATGAGGAAGCCCGCCACCCACATGCCCACAGCGGGGCCCGTGTACCCGACTTTGAAGCACTTGTTGCCCTTGTTCTCTACCTCCGATTCGTCGAATGTCGCGCACATATTAGCGAGTCCTGGACACTGCGAATGCACCGTCGACTGGCAAGAATTCATGCAAACTTTCGAGACATCTCGACCTACTTCACACACTGGAAAATGCACTGCGCATTCCATGCGACGAAGGAAGGCACCGCATGCGCTGCTGGAGTTGGTGAGGTCCAACATCTTGATAGTCGCTTCGAGCTTCTCCTGCTTGTAGGCTTGATATTGCGGTAGTGTGGCCAGTCGAGACTCATTGACGTTGGGGTTACTCCAGGCTTGAAAGGCCAATTGGGCCGAAGCGTCGAGGTCCTCGTACGAGGATTCACCTCCACACACGGCGAACGATACGTAGGAGCAGAACTCGAGACCTGACGGCGTGCCGCATGTGCTGGAACACTCGTCAGCGCTAACAGAAGCTACTAGCAGAGCTACAGAAGCCAGCGACAGCCTGCTTGCCATGGCGATCACCAACGGACGAAGAGCTCGTTTCAAAGTGAGCTTTTGCCCATTCAAACGGCCGTATTGTCTAAATATAGAACTGTTGAACGATCTATTTATAGACGTAATGGAGATAAGGTTTGAAAGGCATGCAAATTCAAATACGCGCAAAACTCAAGTCACTCTTCATTAATATCACGAATGTTGGCATTCATTGGTTACCGCCGTCTCAACCGCACTGGAAATTCTTCACTTGACATCACCACACTAAGACCCGAAGTCAGCGTGCCGCGCAACTTTACTAAAAGAACTTCCTTTTGAACCAAGCCTTGAAGTTTTCCCATACGTCGCCAGAAGTTCGGTCAATGCCTCCGCCAGTTACTTCATAATTACCTCTCACTCGTTCCTCTTGATCAGGTGTGGAGTCCAGCAAATGACGAATCATTTTATTGACCCCGCCTTGGTGATTATCAGTTGTGGTGATCCCGTCGCATGAAGCGATGACAGCGATTGTGGCAGCTAAAATGCTCAAGAGGTTGTGGAAACGCATTAGTTTAAAACGAAACGTGGTTCGGAGGAATAAAATTGGGAACTGAATCACAAGAACAACAGCAATAATTAAGCTGTATGCTTACGTTCTCTGAGACGTAAATATGCTTACGTTCTCTGAGACGTAAACATACAGCTTAATTATTGCTGATGTGGTGAATTCGGGTAGCGGGTGGAGCGTCAGGAAGGTTTTGCCTACTGCATTGGTGGTTTAAAGACCGAAGCTCAATTGTTATGATTACTGAATTCAGAGTTATACAGCCCCTGGCTTGCCGTAAATACTGGTTGTGTTTAAGTTACCATTGAAATGGCATGTCCATCAGCACCATTGATGCCTTTTCAATGGTGATCTGATCAGTGCCGTTTTTAACACCAGCTTGCTTAAGTTGACTCAATCAAGTGACATTTCTTAAGCATTCTTAAGCACTTTTACCGTGGAGTTGGTGTGACAACCAACAAGATTGGGCACGCCGATGCGGTTCTCGCTCAAGTTGATATCTTCAAGTCGATCACTGATGCCTGTCATTTGGATAAAAAAGTGTGATCAGCGGCACAACCATGCCCTCGGCGTCTGGTCCTTCAATCATATTCCAGAACAAAACTGAGCGCATGAGCGTTGCCGGTGAGCAAATCCGAGGTGACATGCCGATCTCTGTCATTTCAATAGCACTCTGTCGCGGTACCCACCCGAGTCCGAACCAGGTACGGCAACACACAACCACTTGCGTAAAATGCAGAACACCTCTAACAGCTCCTTCTCGACGAGCAAATCACTGTACACTTCGTGCTGAGAAAGCTTGGACGTCGGTAGTGGACGCACGGTGGTGCCCTTCTTAATGAGGGCAAATACACGTTGGTGTGGGATTCCCTTCAGTAGTGCACGCTTTACGTCTTCGCGCAGAATTTTGTCGCGGTTGCTCTTACTGTACCGCTGCAGCACCACTGCATATTCAGAACCAGCGCCGGGTGGCCGCCAGATATGACACCTTCCACGACGCGGATATCCTTCATGCGCATCATGTTGCGCGATAGGTCGAGTTTCTCAATTTGGGCAGTCGAGTTGGGGTGGAATAGACCGTATACCAGCCAGCCCCAGCACAAGTGCAGGTCTTCCTCCTTGACTTGGGCGGGATCCATGAGTTCCTGCACGTCGATATTCTGTACAGTGTTCGAGTAGTGCGTCGCAAATCCAATGCTCAAAGAATGTGTTGTCTATGGGGCCCTAGAGCAGAGCATCTCCATGACGAGACCACGTTGTTCCTCCGGAAGCTCAGCAGCCATTGAGTTGTACTTGACCACGGGATGCACAGCGAATACAGCTGTGCAAAAGCGACGGAAGGCCACGCGATGCTGACGGATGAAGTTGGCGTCGAGTGTGTCAATGAGGTGTATCTGTCGAACGTGCGCCATCTTGTCGCGAATGAGACGCGAAAACGAATTGAGGTGCACCTCGTTCATCTGAAAGTGACGCAGTGTCAGGAACTCGATGACTTTCCCCACCTGCGATCACTTATCAGGAAAATTAAAAAAATGGTGTTTAGCTGATGAATGCCTGTATAGTTCTTAACATCATTAACCCTTTAAGACCTAGTTTAGCCCTTTAACCCTTTTAAAATACAAAAAGCTGAGTTCTTCTCGATTAGGTTTAGGTAAGTGGTTATACAAACGGCATCTGAAAGAGTTGTGAGTATGGGGAATACTAGGAGTACCGCTGGCCGTGACTGCGAGTGGAAGGGACCATTCAGCGACGAAGTGCGACTGCTGTGTTGTGGCTGTGTCTGTAGGCGGCGATGCACGTAGCTGATAGTGTAACTCTCTGTGGTGCTGCAGGAATACGCGTGTCTGGAGAATAAATTTAAAGAGGCCATCGTGGAGGCTCCGTCCGAAGCTGCTGCGGCTGCCAACCTGCAGGTAATACACAAGAGAATCGTATATTTTATAGTATTTATACTAGCGTTGTTGTCGTTGCAGACGTGGTTGGAACTGCCGCTTCCTGCAGCATCGGAGGGCTTGAGTGCTCCATGTCGTCAGTTGGGTGCTGCGTTCTACCGGTTGTGTGTGGAGACCAATGAAGACAGAGAAACTGGGAAATCTGGCAAGCTACAGATGGTGAACTTTGCACAAGGAGGTGAGGAGCTGCATTCTTAAGACCTTGCTACTTAATTTCTGATCATTTTCTGCAGTGGCGCAATGTGTTCGAGCGTCATCCCAATCAATCTGTCGGTCACTGTTCAAATTGTTTACAGCTCATGCCCCGACCAACGCTATGACGGAACAAGAGCTGAGTCAGCTGATGTTCGCCTGCTTGGTCATGGCTGAAGGCGCAGAAATTGAAGATGTGGGTCAAATGGTGCATGTGGCAAAGGCCCTTGCTCGTGCTGCAATGCCACCGTCTGCGGAATCTACAAAGACGTCGAGCGACGACTTCGTCCGGTGGATTGGAGCTCAGTTCCCTCTTCTGTATACCATATTCATGTCATGGATGGTGCGCAAGAGTTTTAAATCGCTGACCAAACCGTCGTTTGAGGCACCCCAGCTGTCTCACAAGAGCGGCATTTTGTCCAGGTACTGCATCACGCTTTTTACCTTCAGTTGTGGTTTGTTAGTATAATCTAAACTTGTGACCCAGATCGCATTTTGTAGCCTTATCCACCGTCACCACGTCGCTCCAGACTTCGCTTAATCGACTGTATACAAGCCAGCAAGATGGACTGAGTTTTAATCGCCTCAGTTATCACATTCTAGGCTACTCAGGACCTACATTGATCGTCATCCGAGACACCCAAGGAGGTACGCTTTTACCGTGGCTTGACACCTAGCTTTTCGATGCTAATCAAACCGGTTTATAGCTGTGTTTGGAATGTTTTGCGATACTGAGTGGAAAGAATCAAGCCGATACTACGGAGGAAACGGTTGTTTCCTTTTCCGAATGGAACCAGAAATTAATATTTACCGAGTGTCCTCGAGCGGTGCTGACGAAAAGTACATGTACCTGAATTCCAAAGGGTTCGCACTACCACGCGGGCTTGGAATGGGAGGATCAACGGACAAATTTCGATTGTTCCTAAGCGAAGATTTGGATGAACACAGCTACTCAACTCCGAAGTGTTTGTCGTTTGAGCAGGGTCGCTTGTCGTCCAGTGAGCAGTTCATTGCTGATATCATTGAGGTATGGGGCTGTGGTGGAGCAGAAAGCGAGTTTAACCAGAAAGCCCATCGGCAGGAGACAGCCGACCTGATCAATCGGGCACGGAAGGTCGACAAGGCCCAGTTTGTTGGAAGTGACTTTGACAAGGAGATGTTTCTCGGAAAAACATTTGGGCACGGGACAGACAAGGCTCGAATTGCTGACGACGAGCAGTAATGATGTGAGCTGCAAACTACATATATAATGATTATATGATCACATGGAAACGTTCTCCATTTGCGTTCCTTTGACTTAGAGCTTGCGTCACTAATTAGAATTATCAAACATTCGCCAGTGCTACTCATCCATAACCGCATCTTCATCTCCATTTTCCTCCTCATCGGCTTCGTCGTCTTCATCGTCACCTTCCATATCCTCTTCGTCGTCGTCGGCTTCGTCATCGTCATCTTCATCATCATCTTCTTCCTCGCCCAAATCAGCGTCTTCGTCATCACTATTTACGTTTTGATCATAATGGCAACGACGGGGGCCATCTAAAACGTTGCAATTTTCTTCATCGTGGAAGTCACCGCGGAAGGTACTACATACTCGTAGTTTACCCTGCTTAGTGCCATACAGGAAGCCACCACCACAAATCGGACTGAACAACGCAATATTTACATCGTCCATTGCGCTCTCCACATGTGAAAGCAGTGCCATATCTTCCCATCGATATATCCGTGTTACTCGATGAACTGGGAACTCTGTTTCACTGGCAAAATTAAATAGTGGAAGTTAGGACATGACAGGATCAGGAATTATCATAACACTTGGTGGCAACTTACCGCTGTATACGGTCTCGCACACCGTAGCCAAGCAATACAAAAGCTGATGTTGGAGAGATTTTCACTGAAGTAACACCACCTGCCGCAGTCTCGGCTAAGTGGCAAGTCTGGATAACACGACCTAGTTGCTCAGGATCCAAGGATATCAAAGCTAGCCACGTTGACTGATTCTCTGAGGATAACCTCCCTCGACGGTTGCGCTGATTTCTAGTGAACCGTGTCCGACTAAGCGCAATGTTTGGCCGAATTTGTGAGTATCTTTGTTGGGGAACGGCAGCAGGAGCTGCGGTACTCCGTGCCGGCTCCATTGCTGCAGTATAACGCTGAATGCTATGCGGTGGGTGTAATCGGGGTCTCACGCGTCGAATCTGCTGGTTCATGTACTGATCCATTGTAAGAGATAAATCTGCAGCAGCCGATTGCAGAGCAGCTAGCATGTTTGGGGCACCCGTGTGCATACCAGAAATTGGCACAAGCCGTGGTGGAGGTGGGTGTATGGGGAGAGACAACGGCATTGTCGTTGGTAATGCCTGCGGCGCAACGCCATTACCTCTTGTTGTTCGGGCTGCCGTGCCTGATGAAGAGCTACTCTCATTCGAAGTTGTGGCTTGTGGGTTTGACACAGACACGTCGTTAACATCGTCACTAGGGCTCGCTGCACCACCACCAGTTGTCTCTTGTGTTGTTGGTACAGAGGATAATATAGTCTCCAAGTCTGTAGTAGCTTCGCTTTCTGCTTCCATCTCCACCTCTTTCTCAGCTTGCCGCAGTGAAAAATCTGCACATATCGCCAAGTACCGCCCACAGCGCGAAATGTCGAACCCGCCGTCGTTGTAGATGAGAGCATGCGAAAGAATTACGCGACTGTTGTTCATCGCCTTCTTTGTCAGTAGCGGCTCCGGTGATAATGCCCATGACGGATCAAAGTCCCACATAGTCAATGTAACGGTAAGATCTGAAGGTGGGGCTTGCCCTTGCGGTCTCTACCCGGAGAAAGAAAATCAAAGTTATTGAAGGGTTGTAAAGTAATAGTACAAAAACGGCGTACCACATAGCGTTCATTTGCTTCTCCGACCATGATTTTAGACGGATCCGGCAAGAACGTAACGGAGCGTAATGTTTGGTAGCTGAACATTGCAATGCGCGGACACGTGTGCTAGAAAATAAGTGTTAGCTTTCTACGTGCAAATAGCAACACCATCCAATAGGACTATTTACCTGGTAGTCCCACGTGTACACACACGTTCCACTCGCAATAGCTAAAATGTCTCCAGATGGGTGGAAAGAGATTGATATGATCGCGTGACGAAGTGTGGAAACATAGAGACATCGACCAGTCTCAATATCCCAAAATCTACATCCAATAACTCAAATTTCAGCTGTGTGTTGCAAGGACCAGTAGTGACATCGTATTTCTGACGTACCGAACTTGAAATCCTAGACAGCCTGAGGCCACATAGCGCGGGTCGGTCGGATGAAACTTGACACTCCAAGGAGTTCGTGGGTGGCCCACAAGCGTCTACATCACAAGCATTTGATGTATCAGCGCTCCATACCGCACTTTCTTTCGAAGTTGTCGAAACTTTCCCTACCTGAATAACTTTTCCTGTTTCAATGCAGATAATCTTGACTGTGTGGTCTCCATGCGTCGAAGCAAACGTTTTCCTGTATCGATCGAATCAAGCATTAGCTCCCTGAATTTCTCCAGTCCCCTCTTTCAAGTACACACCCGTCCGGACTGATAGCAATAGATATCGTGGACTTGGTCGTCTGCGGTAGCTCAAAGTAGCGACTCTGATGCTATTGTCACACCAAAAACAAAACCAAACTCCATAAGTTGTCGTCCATTCTACTGTCTCTCCCTTCACTGCGACTACCTTGGCTGCACTTTCACTCTCAGCCCAGAAGTTCTCTTCCTTGTCTTCTCCAATAGCTCGTACAGTTTTCTGACGTCTAGAGCCGCCAAATTCGCGACGGAGGAGCACATTGGCGATGTTCTGCTGGTTCTTGGCGTGACGGAACGAGTTGGGAACTCCCGGTGGGTTCAGATCAGCGGCAGCGCGTTGCCAGACCTTGGAGTCCATGGTGAGAGTGAATGGGGGGCTGTGTGAGGAGAATGAGGCGTCAGAGGGGGGAGTTTCAGTCACAGACTCGACCTCGAATACCAGCAGAACCGGCGGCTTTCCGTCGTTTTTTCGCGGCACACGAAGTCCCAGCAGTTAGAAGAGATGCAGGAGAGTGTACCTCGAGTGCAGTGGGCGCTGTAGTGCGAGTTCCCTTGAAGAACGAGGCGCGTCCTCCTCCGAAGTCTTAGTCGGCTTACTTGACCGCTATACTGTACTGTGTATGAAACTGGAAGATTGGCTGCTGTCACCGATCACCAGATGGTTTTGGTGGCGCGAACTGAGCATCCGCAAATGTTGCACGAAAAACGAACAACATTCGGGCGACCGTCGGCATGTTGAAGTGGAGTTCGTTCATTACTTGTTGACAAGCATAGTAGGATAAGCATAGTCGTATTCGTGTGAAATGTAAACGTCATGTGGAACGAACTCGAAAGTTGGTCGAAACAAGCAAAAAGTGGAGACGGGTTCGAGCGGTTTTATCCACGTTAATTTTTGTTGTGGGAAAGCCAACGCTCCGCGAACACGCCACTAGGATCATGCTTAAGCCATAAGAGGATCACATTGCTATAGCATCCCTGAAATGTCGTCACCTGCCGTTGAATTCGCAATTTGAGAACCTTCTCAGTGGCGGCAATGTCAGCGTGTTTAAGCTGTCACACCCGCGAATTTGTTGCTGCAGGCTTTTGCGGGAGGCACCTTCAAGGTGCCATTACTGCACGTATCATTGCATCATATAGGGGATTGGGATTTTGTAACGGGGTTACATGAAAGGGGTACCCCAGATAGGGTACCGCCTTTAGAAGTAGATATACTTCTGTGAGTATTTGTTTTAATACTCTGATGGAGTGGTGTGGGCCACACTGTGGTGTGAGCCACACCACTGCCACGTAGGTTCGGTGGCTGAGGGCCAACCAATAGTTTTAAACCTACCTTTATATGCATAATTAGCTTAAAGTATAGTTAATTAGTAATTTGTATTACAGGTCAAATGGACCTAATTAACTATAAATAAATCAGTCTAAAATCTACTCTAAACTGGCTATTAAGTCCCCTAAGACCAGGGACTAGTGAACTGCCGTTCACTTAGAGTTTGTATACTCTTTATAGCACGCTTCCTCTAAGCAAGGTGCTCGTGTGACCCCGTCACACTTGGTAGCACTTGTAGTCAATCCACGCCTACGCGGGTAGATTGACTACCTGAATCCTCAGTGGCTCCTACAAGGTAAGCCAGGATGGATAGAGGGGAGTTCCCTCATTTGACCGACTCTCAGTTTGAGTCGGTCCGGAAGATGGTGGGCATCTTTGGAGGAGATGCCCTCCGAAGCTTGGCGGCTGCTACGCCGGCCGAGCAGGTCGAACGCATCGAGGCGTTCGACACGTACGAGAGAGGGCTTATCGCCCACGTACAGGGGCTGCAGACCCCCGTGGCTGAGATGAAGCCAGCCCAACCTAAGCCGTTGAGGCTTAAGGTTAATCCTTATGAGGGAAAGGAGGGAGAGAACCTCCACTTCTGGGTCCGAGAGGTCGAGCTCGCGATGGACGCGGCTCTAATCTCGACCGAGCGACTTCGAGTCGCTTTCGCCCTGTCCAACCTAGGAGGTCGGGCGAAGACCTGGGCGTACACGCGCGAAGCGACAACGCCGGGTTGTTTCACAACCTGGGCTCAGCTGTGTCAACAGCTTAGAGCCGCCTTCCTTCCGGCGAACTATGAGTATCGCCAGCGCTCGCGCTTCCTTGCCTGTAAACAAGGGAAGCGTGAGCTGCATGAGTACATCCAGGAGATGCGAGTACTCGCTGCATCTCTGGTAGGGAACCCCCTACCTGAACACATCAAAGTGACCGTGTTCATGGATGGCCTGAAGGTGGGCCCATCCCGCACCCAGTTGTTCCGCGTATATGCGAACACTATGGAGGAGGCGATCCAGATCGCCCTCCAAGAGGAGTACAGCCATCGACAGGCTCGTACTCCTACATCGGTGTGGCAAGGCCACAATGCGTCGACAAGCGCAGTGCAAGGAGCTCCAGCAGCTGGAGCTAGCACCGGGCCGGTACCCATGGAACTGGGTACGGCCGTACAGAGCTCCATCCGTTGCTACGGATATGGGAAGCTCGGGCACATGCAACGTGCCTGCCCTGCGGGAGGGCAAAGGAAGTTCCCTTCCAAACCTAGGGGCTCGAGGGGTCCGTGGCAGAAGCCGCGACCCAAGAGCCAGGGGAACTGGGGTCACCAGTAGGGGCGGGGCGCCCTACTGGGGAAGGTCTAAGTCCCCATGGTAGGAGTGCGGACGGCGCACGCCATGGAAACTTAGCCTCTGAGAGCCTGGGTGCTCTCGAGACGAGAAAGAGCAGCGGCGGACTGCTCGTGATACACGCGGAATGGCGACACCTCCAGATGGACGGCACCTGCCCTAACTTGACGTAACATAGTTCTACACGAGGTCGAAGAGACCGAGAAGAAGATCGAGAGCGCAGTACCGGCACAGACGCCGATCCCTCGCAAGGATGTGTTGCTAAACAGCATGTCGGGCTGTACGCTGTACAGTGCCCTGGATCTGGTAGACGGATACTACTGTGACGATGTGCCTCTGAATTTTCTAGGCACACCCGCAGCTGCCCAGCCGGGACAACCCGCACACTGATTCGGACTAAGATGATGGTTTTCGAGATGGGTATTGAGTGGGACTCCTGGGCGAATTGATGGTTTGGACTTTGGGCGCTGAGGGCGCCTCCGGTGTGGGTAACATAGTTCCACACGAGGTCGAAGAGACCGAGAAGAAGATCGAGAGCGCAGCATGCGTCTCTAGCGTGGGTAACAGAGTTCCACGCGGGGTCAAGAAGACCAGTACGAGCGCGGAGGTGTCGTTGAGCACCTCCCGTGTGGATAACCAAGTACCACACTCGGAGTCTGAGACTCCACCAGCACGGCCGGTCGAAGAACAATGCCATGTCTTCGACGGCGTGTCCGGTCGTCAAGTTAGGGCAGGTGCCGTCCATCTGGAGGCACTGCCAGAGGTGTCAGCACTGCTGAACCTCGAGGAATTGTCCATGAAGGACTTCCTGGTCGAGTTGAAGGCCGGAGAGATTGCGGAGATGGTGCTCCTGAAGCCGGAGACCTCTCCTGAAGATTTGAACTCTTCCTCCGTAATGTACGAGGATGTCCTGGAGGGGTTCACGAAGCAGCGCGCAACGCGCTTGGGTTCTGAGATTCTCAAGAACCCGGAGGATCCAGTGTATCCTCTTGTGAAGGAATACTCGGATGTGGTGTCGAAACACCCACCATCCCAACTCCCGCCGGATCGGGGAGTTCGGCACGAGATTGACCTCGTGCCTGGCACAAAGTACTGTGTCACGAGGCAGTGGCCTCTACCTCGCGAGCAGTGCGAGGTCATAGATGCCTTCTTCGCCGAAAAGGCGAAGTCGGGCATGGTGCGGGAGTCGAAGTCCCCACACTCGACGCCAACCTTCTGCGTTCGCAAACCGAACGGGAAGTGGCGTCTGGTTCATGCTTACAACAAGCTGAACAATGCGACGGTACCGGCACAGACGCCGATCCCTCGCAAGGATGTGTTGCTGAACAACATGTCGGGCTGTACGCTGTACAGTGCCCTGGATCTGGTAGACGGATACTACCAGATCCTGATGCGGGAGAGTGACATTCCTCTCACCGCAGTGAGCACCCCGAGTGGGATGCTCTGGGAGTGGCTAGTGATGCCACAGGGGCTATCAAATGCCCCAGCGACGTTCAATCGCTTGGTCACACAATTGTTTAGACCATTGCGTACGTTCGCTCAGACGTACTTCGACGATATATTCGTCCATAGCCGTGCCGAAGGCGGCCAGACGGCTATGGAGGTGCATTTGAAGCACCTCCGTCGAGTGTTTGAGGCCATGAGAGCTAACAAGCTCTATGCCAACATCGACAAGTGCGTCTTTGCAGCTGAGGAGATAAAAGTCCTCGGCTGCTTTGTCAGCAGGGTCGGTGTACGCGCCGATCCAGGGAAGGTCAAGGCCATAGCAGCTTGGCCGACCCCGAGGTCGCAGAAGGACCTCCGGAAGTGGTTGGGCTTAGCCAACTATCTTCACAAGTACAGCGCAGGGTACGCTGAACTAGCTCGACCCTTGTCGGATCTCTTAAAGAAGGATGCCGACTGGGTCTGGGAGCAACAGCACCAGGATGCTTTTGACAGCATCAAGGCGAGCTTACAGCAAGCGCCAGTCCTGGCCTTGCCGGACGAAAACAAGTCATTTAGCGTCGTCTGTGACGCTTCTGACTATGCAATAGGCTGTGCGCTGTTGCAGAAGGACGATGAAGGACACGAACGTGTCATCTCCTTCCAGTCCTGAAGGCTGCCGAACGGAATTATCCCGTTCATGACAAGGAGCTACTTGTAATGAAGTACGCTCTTGTCAAATTTAGAGTCCACCTCTTGGGCACGAGGCCCTTTGTGATCTATACTGATCACGCGTCCTTGCGGACTGCCACCAACTCGCCGCATCTGTCGCAGCGGATGGCGAGGTGGCTGTCATTCTTCGCGGAATACAACTTCCGCGTTGAATACAAGCCGGGCAATCTCAACGTGCTTGCCGATGCATTGTCGCGTCGACCTGACTATGAGCTAGCTCATGTCAGTCGGGTCACGACAGATCTATATGATCGGATACGCTTAGCGTATCAGGAGGATGAGAACTACACGCCACTGGTGCAGTTCTTGTCCGATGGCAAGGACGCCAAAGTCGACAGGCTTTCGCCTCGACAGCGGGCGCAGCTCCATCGTTATGAGCTGGTCGAAGGGTTACTCCATTACCGAGTAGACCCTAGAGATCCTCCACGGGTTGTCGTTCCAAACGACGAGGATCTGAAGTATGATATACTTCTAGAGGCGCATGATGCGCCGATAAGTGGCCATCTTGGAGAAGACCTACCAAATGGTCTCTCAGACCTTTTGGTGGCCCCGCATGTATAAGTGGGTGGCACACTATGTCAAGACATGTGAAACATGTCAGAGGGCGAAGCCTTCGGGCCACGCCTCGGCTCCACTGCAGAGCCTACCAGTACCAGCGGACTGCTGGAAGTCGATGAGTCTCGACTTTGTCTTCGGCCTGCCGGCCGATGACAAGGGCAACACCGGCATATTGGTGTTTGTCTGCCGTTTGAGCAAGATGGTGCATCTTGCTCCGGTACGTGACAAGGTCACCGGGAAACAAGCTGCACAGCTGTTCCTAGATAGCGTGTTTCGCTATCATGGTCTACCAGAGACCATAGTCTCGGATCGAGACCCGCGTTTCACGGGTGCGTTCTGGGACACCCTGTTCCAATTGTTGGGAACTAAGTTGACGATGTCAACTGCGGACCATCCGCAGACGGATGGTCTGACGGAGCGCGTCAACCGCGTGCTTGAAGATACTCTGCGTAGTATCTGTGCGGAAGCACCTCGATCCTGGTCGGATCAGCTTCCTATGGTTGAGTTTGCACTCAACAATGCGGTACACGCGGTACACGCATCAACGGGGTTTACCCCGTTCTATCTGAATGGGTTACGACACCCTCAGGTGCCGCTAACCTTGCGGGGAGGCACCGTGGCCTCCATCGTAAGTGGGGGAGAGGCTCGGAAAGCCTTTTCCTTCCAGGTCTCGGAGATCGAGCCAGAGTCTTTAAAAAGACAGTTGTCGTCGTTTATCGACAACAGGCTGACGTTGATCAGCCGGGTTAGAGACGCAATGGCGTTAGCCCAAGACAAACAAAAGGAGTACTCAGATGCAAAAGGAAGAGGAAACTTAAACGTGTTTAAAAAGGGTGAATTAGTCCTATTAGACACTAAGAACCTACCGCTAAAGGTGGTTAGCTCTGTAGAGAGCAACAAGTTGAAGCACCGCTTCATCGGACCCTTTGCGGTCCTGGCCAGACATGGCGCGGCGTATACCATTGACCTCCCAAAGTCAATGGCGACGCACCCGACGTTCTACGTGGGGCGTCTTAAGCGGTATCACGATCCGCTGGGTCTTCTTCTCGGACGGAGGAAGACCAAGGTGAGAACTCACCTCCTCGAAACGAGGCTGAGTCATCTGGACAACCGGAGTTGCCGGTGTCGAAGCCTGTGAATGATATACAGGCTGGTACCCACGCGAGTCATACGAAGGGTATGACGGTACCGAATGGGAAGAGCTCGGGTAAGAGCTATACCCATAAGCCGAGTGGTACGAGTACCCCTGCGGCTCATAAGAGGGCATCCGACCATGCACCTCATGGCTTAGAACATCTAAGCTTCGACGGAGCTCCTTCACGGCAGCAGCCGGAGCTCGGCGGTCAACACGCCCATGGAGCTCATGAGTCTCACGACCAAGAGCGTCCAAGTCTTGGCGAAGGACCTCAAGGGTCCCCGGCTTGCCAACCTGAGAGGCAGCCTGACCACCAGGTCCAAGCCCAAGGGCTATCTCGATCGCATAAACGCGATCTCGAAGTTGACGGACCTCGTCACTTAAAAGGGACCCCACAGAGTCCCGACCCGAAGATGAGGGTCCAGAAGGATACGGCTGAGAAGGAGCCGCGTACTCAAACGCGTGCGAGAGCTCCTCCTGCCCTCCTTGACCGGAACGGCGAGCTCCACTATCATGTGGAGCGGGTCGTCCAGGAGCGGCGGCGCTTTGGGAAGCGCCAGCTGCTTGTGAAGTGGCGGGGTTACCCCTCGTCACAGAACTCGTGGGAGCCGGAAGACCGGCTCCGGGTTGACTGCCCGAAGGCTGTTGAGATTTGGGATCAACAGCCGGGGCGTAAGTAGTCCGCGGCTTCTTAGCCGCCTTACGGTGTACGGTCCCTGGGTTGACGGAACCGTACCCGCGCTCATCTTGAGCGCTGGACTTAGACTGCTGTCTAAGTCCCTCCATGACGGAGTGGAGTTGCCGCTTAGCGACTAAGTGGGCAAACTCGATACGAAGATCTCGCTGGTCCAAGACATAGGACAGCAGGCGATCTTCCCGGAGTTCTTTCAACTCCTGAACTGTAAAGTTCTTCAGAGAAACCCATCTCCAGAACAGGTCTTCCGCCTGGGTCTGGGTTGTGGTGTTCTAGGGCTGTACCCAAGGGTAGCCCCACACGGGGAAGAGCCCACCACGGTCTTCCGGTTTCTTTCGGAGACTAGTGAATTCCTTAAGAGGAATTCGGTGTGGTGCAAGCAGCACACACCTAGCGGCCTCAATGTCATTGACAAAGAGTGGTTCATCTTGAACCAAGGCACGCTCATAGGCGCCACGCGAAGTGCGCCAATGGTTTAGACCACGAGGGGCCTTGAGGTGCTCCAAGAACATTGGAGACCCGGATCCCGCATCCGGTGGGTAGTACCCGCGAGGATACACCGGCGTGGGGGGCACAGGAGTGCCTTGCAGTTGAGCAGCTTGATAGCGCTCCTGCTGCTCATCGAGATCATTAGAGATCTCTCGAGGCTCAGAGACAGCCCCCTCCTCTTCCTCCTCGTCTGAGGAGTCGAACAGGGATTTGAATCCCTTTGCGATTGAAGGCTCTGACGTAGGAGAGCCAGGGGCTGCGCGCTTCTTAGCAGCAGCTGCACCCTCACCGGCCCGCTTTGGAGAAGCTGATTTCGCAGCTTGGGCTCGAGCCTTACCTTCGGTCAAGGTAAGGTTCTTGGCAGGCGAGCTTGTCGAAGCTGCCTTTGCCTCTGATGACTCAGCATCATCAACAGGAGCGTCCTGCGAAAGAGCATCCTGTGAGGATGCATCCTGAGAAGAAGGTGGATCCTTTGCGGATCCAGGAGAGTCCCGTCGGACTCTGATCCCGTGATAATAGGAATGTGAAATTCCGGGGACTCAGACCCAGGACTGTGGTCCCGATAGGCGAACCGAGGGTTCGGCCTATCGTCGGGTGAAAAGGAGCGCGAGTGACTGCGTCGCGTACTCCCTTCTTGGCTGGCAGCAGCAGCAGTGCGCTTGCTGCCTGCCTCGGAAGCCGCCTTGCGGACTTCCTTGCGCGGAGTGGCCTTGTCTTTCGACTTGGCCTTAGAAGTCTTCGACCTCGCGGTCTTAGACTTAGAAGGCGCCGAAGCGCCGCGAGTGCTTGCCTTCTTAGGCATCTTGAAGGAGGTTGACGTGGAAACCTCGGGGTGCCTAGCGCGCGCGAAAAGGCTGAATGAAAGCCTTAAAGCCACAACGGTGGCTCGTCGATGGGTATCGACAAAGGACAGGAAAGAGAGCGGAGCTCTCTTCCTAGCTCCTCATTGGTTGGGGGTGTTTCCAACCTAAGTGGGGGAGGATGTAACGGGGTTACATGAAAGGGGTACCCCAGAAAGGGTACCGCCTTTAGAAGTAGATATACTTCTGTGGGTATTTGTTTTAATACCCTGATGGAGTGGTGTGGACCACACAACTGCCACGTAGGTTCGGTGGCTGAGGGCCAACCAATAGTTTTAAACCTACCTTTATATGCATAATTAGCTTAAAGTATAGTTAATTAGTAATTTGTATTACAGGCCAAATGGACCTAATTAACTATAAATAAATCAGTCTAAAACTTACGCTAAACTGGCTATTAAGTCCCCTAAGACCAGGGACTAGTGAACTGCCGTTCACTTAGAGTTTGTATACTCTTAATAGCACGCTTCCTCTAAGCAAGGTGCTTGTGTGACCCCGTCACAGATTTGTTGCGATGCAGCCTAGCGACCAACCGGTGTTGACACAGAAGCAAACTATCCTGCACGTTAATGTCAGCCTTACGCACAACTCCCTGACAGATCAGGTGGCCATCAACGCGATTGATGTGACGGGGTCACACGAGCACCTTGCTTGAGGAAGCGTGCTATCAAGAGTTTACAAACTCTAAGTGAACGGCAGTTCACAAGTCACGGGGATTTAATAGCTAGAATTGAGTAAGGTTTTGACTGTTTATATTTTTGGTTAATTAGATGTCCGTGAACGACCGGAAAAATTATCGATTAACCGTGAAATAAAAGCCACAGTGTTGCATCGGACGCCTGCCGTATATACAGTATGCCGCTTTATCTGCAGCAATTATGTCAAACATAAAAGTTGTATGTCGACATATCATTAAAACATCCACCACAAATGGCCTCCAATTACTTCCTATATCCGGATGATACTGCCTTGAAGCAGACAGCTTTGGTATCATTTCCTAATACATTTCCTAATATTCATAATGTATCGGTCACTTTGTCCTGGACATACCGAGCACCTTGTGCAAGGACAAGACCCGTGCTGCCGATCTCGGAAGAGCCGAGACATCGCTGATGAGTGTATGCAGATCCAAGTTCGACGTGACATTTCAAGTATACTGAGACCAAGTCTACCCGAGTGTGACCTCACGAAGTAAAGGAAGACCGCCAAAGAAGTACCAAGATTACCAAGATTGAAGAAGAATTTAGAATGCCAAGGTAGAAGATAACTTTTAACAGAGTTTGATTTGCGTTGTGAATCACAAGTGTCTTAGAAACACGAGCGACCAAGGGAGGTCGCTGTGTTTCTCAACCCATCTCGTCAAGGAAGGACTACCTGGAGGACCGCTCAAATTAGGAGGGCCCCAGAGTGAGAACGACCAAGGCCGCGCTAACCACGTGATAACTAGGGTTTAGGATTTGACTTGGGGACCAGTGGGCTTGAACACTCGGAGTGATCCAGTTATTTTATTTGCTAAGTTGCTAGTGGACACTCCGAGTGTCCCTTGCATTTCGTATTCATTTCCCTGCAATCTTAGGAGGTTTGGTAGTGATCACCCCTAGGATTTGACTGTTGATTCCTGTGTGTTTAGGAAAGATATCCAATTAATTCCCTCGAGTATTTCGAGAGTGGTGCGCGTAGGGCATCCCGAAATCTACCTGTATTCGGGCGTGCTAACTAACAGGCTGCATATTGTATATTCAAAACTCTGTATTATTTTAGGTTATCTTTTGGGAAGAAGGTCTTTACTCGTGATCTCTCAACCCACATTCAGGACCCCCAGGACCCGTACAACCTGGAAGTTCTTACATTTTCTGTGTGTCTATCTTACGAATACAAAATACCCGGTGAAACCCGGTCCGCCGAATTAATCGACACCTATAGGGATTGCACAAGGTCACACGCCAACTTGGATCGAGTCTAGTACTAGATCCAGGACCTGTACTACCTGAAACGTCGGTTGTTCTCGAAGGATCAACCCTCTTTCCGGTCGCGCTATATTGCGAGTTCTACTCGAACTTTCCTCGCGCGGTTGGTTGAATCGCCCGAGCCAAATCGTCCGGGCAATCGTCCAGAACCCGAATTAGAATAAATATGATGGAAGTTGGGTGGTATTTGGCTTGTTTCCTTATCTTGTCGTTCCGTGCGGAAGTCATCGTGTCTGCATCCCTGAGGCGATCGTCTCGCAAGCACCGCAACAGCCGCCCTAAGCCAAATCCTGTACCCGTTTGCCCTCTGCCTCAAGAGAGCGAAGCCATCGCACTGCGAGGAGGAAGATCACTGTCTCCAGGTTATTCGTTGCAATAAACCTCGCTGTGTGAAGGAGCCACGCCGCGAGATGAGCGAACGCTACTCCAACAGTCCATGCTGTATAAAGAGGCGTCACTACTAGGACAGATTCGTACTCGTGAAGAAACCCTGCTACGCTAAGATATTTCGATAGGTGACGAGTTCCCGCCACCTCAAGTGTACCTACGTGAGGGAGTCCCGGTCGGTGAAGAGAACTTGGTGCACCAAGTGAGCCACCAACTACGTGGAGAGTCTTTGCTGCCTGGAGAAGTGATGCTGCTCGAAGAAAACACGCCACCTCCAGCTAGATTATTGCAGCATCGTGTGAGCCTACTGGAAGATGATACCTCATTTAACCAGTTGCTTAGAGTGCGCACGGACTTGCTGAAGATGTGCGCGAGGTGCTGTATGCTGTAGCCAAGGCTGTAGTATGCATACAGACAATGATACACCGTGTTGGGGTGCACATACCGCTGCGTTGCCGCTGTCACTTCAACTTGTTGACCATCACTCTTGTCAGTGAGTATTAGCCAATAGTGTTGCCTGCGTTGGTTGATCGGCGATTTTGCTGAGACATGCAGATCGCGCTATTTCAGCAAATTTGGCCGGAATTCAAAATACCTTAGGCGGTAAAAGTGTTCGCCCACTTTGCACACAACCCCGTGCGTACAGGACGTCCGAGTCGCATGCCCACCACGCGACGCAGCTGTGATCACGAAGCAGCCTCAACTGTCGCGGAAACACTTCCTCCGCGACCTCAAGCACGGCAAAATCGATCAGGCCTGTGTAATCGTCGCGGATGACGCCACATCCATTGCAGCGGTCGCAGTCGACGCGGAAGACCCCGCGTCGGACGATCGTATACGTCCCAAAGCAGCTGAGCCTAAGAGCGCCCGTGAAGCGGGCTACACAGCTCAATCGTTACCGGCACTCGAAGCCTCTGGCAACCCACTCGCCCCTCGCATTCGTGAGTTCATCGACATATTCCCATACAAGGTCCCAGCGCTCCTTCCCCCTGACCGCGGAGTTCGGCACGTTATCGATCTCGTAAGTACTACGTGACATGGCAATGGCCGCTTCCCCGCGACCAAGTCGAAGTGATCGAAGCATTCTTCGAGATCCGCAAGTAAGCAGGTCACGTTCGCGAGTCTATCCCCGCATTCCAGCCCGACATATTGCGTGAAGAAGGCGACTGGGGGATGGCAGATCGTCCACACCTTCAACTAGCTCAACGACGCCACCATTCCGGCGCAAACGCCAATCCCACGGAAAAGACATGGTGCTTGACACCATGTCCGGTAGCACCACATACAGCGCAATTGGCTTGATGGACGGCTTCTATCAAATCTTAATGCGCGAGAAGGCCGTCCCGTTGACTGCTGTCAGCACGCCTAGTGGGATGCTCTGGGAATGGCTCGTGATGGCACAGGTGCTCAAGAACGCCCCGGCAACTTTCAATCAAATGGTGTCAAACTGACTCCGTCCGTTTCGAGACTTCGCCTCCAGTTACTTCGACGACATTTTCACTCACAGTCGTGCCGAGGGAGGCATGACCGATGTGGAGGTACACTTGTTACACCTCGGTCAAGTGTTCGAAAGTGATGAGAGAGAACAAGTTGTACGCCAATTTGATTAAATGCATCTTCTGCGCTCCCGAAATTCCCGTTCTCGGAAGCTACGTCAGCAAGGAAGGGGTCCGTGGTGACCCCGAGAAGGTTGAGGCCATCTGCGCTTGGCCCGCGCCTCAGGACCAGAAGCAACTCCGACAATGGCTGGGCGTTGCGACGTACCTTCACCATTACTCGAAGAATTTCGCCGCGACGGTCCGTCCGTTGTCGCAACTCCTCAAAGCAGACGCCACGTGGTCGTGGCACCCCAGAACACCAGGCAGATTTTGAAGCGATCAAGACGAGACTATCCACTGCTCCTGTTCTGATGCTACCTGACCACTCGAAACCCTTCCACGTTGTATGCGAAGCGAGTGACTTCGCCACTGTCTGCGCCTTAATGCAATTCGATGACGAGGGACGTGAGCGAGTGGTCAGCTACCAATGGCATCAGCTGAAACCAGGAGAACGGAACTACCCCGTGCATGATAAGGAGTTGCTAGCCAGGCACTACAAACTCATTAAGTTCCGCTTCTATCTGCTGGGGAACAGACATTCGCCGATTACACGAATCATGTATCTCTGCGAGCAGCTACGAAGAGTCCCCACTTGTCCCAGCGCATGGCGCGCTGGCTGTCACTGCCCCCTGAGTACAACTTTGTAGTACACTACAAATCGGGCAAGACCAACATCCTCGCCGACGCGAGAGCGCGTCGGCCAGACTACGTCCAGTCAGGTCGACATGCGGTGGGCGATGAGGACGACGACGAGTGTGCTGTGCGCACCGCTCAGGATGTCGCTGCAGTCGAGATTACAGCAACTAGCCCGCTTCGTGACCTGATATCGAGGGCCTACGAGGCGGATGAAACGTGCTCCGAGATGATCAAGTACCTGAGAGACCCGTCAGACACAGCACAGCGCCGGTTGTCTTTGCGTAGCCGTTCCGGCGTTGACCGATACGGACTCGATGGAAACTTGTTGACATATTGTGTTGAAAGCAATGATCCTCCACGAATCGTTGTTCCGCTAGACAGCGATCTCCGAGCTCGTCTGATCCATGAATTCCATGACACCCCCAGCGGTGGCCACCTCGGACGCGAGAAAACCATTGCGTCACTGTCTCAAGATTTCTACTGCCCCAAATGTACAAGAGGGTACGGAAATGGGTACGGTCCTGCGAAATGCGCCAGCGTGCCAAACCGTCTCCGTCGAAGCAAGCACCACTTCGCTCCCTCCCTGTGGCAACCGAACCGTGGTCTTCAGTGAGCATGGATTTCGTCTTCGTGCTTCCTCGCGACACTCAAGACCCCGCTGGTGTTCTTGTCTTCGTTGACCGCTTCAGAAAAATGGTCCATCTTGCTCCAGTCTCCGCCACAGTCACCGCAACACAGTCTGCGGCGATCTTCCTAGACTTCGTCTACCGACATCATGACATGCCAATCTCGGTCGTGTCTGATAGAGATCCTCGTTTTACGGCCGCCTTCTGGACAGAGCTCTTCAAGCTAGCGGGGACGCGGTTGAAAATGGCCACCGCGTCACACCCCGAGATGGACGGCCAGACTGAACGTGCAAACAGAGTAGTCGAGGACGTGCAGCGGAGCTCCGCCACGTCATTCAAATCGTGAAGTACTTTTCTGCCCATGATTGAATTCGCTATCAACAATGCTGAACACGCGTCGACAGGAATTACTCCATGCTACATCAACTACGGACGACACCCCCGCGTTCCAGCACTCCTCGGTGTGGAGCGCTCTACGGCCCAAGATGCGGTTGTCATCGAGGACAACAGTCCCGCGGCGGCGAGCGACGCCCAGTCCACTGACACAAATTATCGTGAGAGTGTTCACGGCACTGACTCTCCCGTGGTGAATGGAGTCGTCACACGAAGTGCTGCTCGTGATACAAGCAGAGGAATGCGCACGAGCTCCGCCACGATGGCGAGACCGGACAACACAACTGAGGCTCCTACCCACCAATCGAATATAGCTGCTTGGACAAGTCGGACGCTGATCAACCCGAGTATGAGTCAATGCGCAATCGAGTACCACGACACTGCTGGCGCGGCCACAGACACCGCGCCACCCTCTGCGAACTTGACCCTAATCCAGAATCGCAGCTGCTTGGCACTGCAGCTGTACACGAGTTCACGCAGCGACGCCAATCGATAGTGCGCTACGTTCGCGATGCCATCGCGATGGCGGTCGATCGTCAGAAAGAGAATGCTGATCCCCGTGTCCGCTAGAATATGGATAAGTTCGCCGTGGTCGACCGTGTTTTACTGCCCACGGCAGGAATTCAACCCACTTTAGTAACGAACTTAGGCGCGAACAAGCTTGCGCCCCGATATATAGGACTGTGGTGAAGTGGAGTTGAAAGATTTGGCATTGGAATATCCAGGAAAGATCCGATTTGGAATTGATCGGACCCGACGTAACGTGATTGGATGAGATGACGAGCTGATGTGGGTGGATCTAGTCATGGATCCAGTTGATTGATAAGATTGATGGAGATTAGTGGTATCCTGGGTGGGACGTGATAGATGGATTGGCATACGATCAATACATATACCCAGATCCGAAGGGTTGGAGAGATCACATGAGGATATGGATGATGTGGGACTGGCGCGATTGCAAGATGGGTGTGGCAGTGTGTCTATTTACACTAGGGAAACTGGTGATCCAGATCGGGATGCCTGGATCTGGGCCATAAGTTATATTCGTGAAGTCCAGAACAGTTCGCATATCAGTTTCCATTGGGAGAACCTGGATCGGGACTAAGGGACCTAGATCCATAGGCGGATCCGAGTGATCCGGGGTCGAGATATATTGCGGTAAAACTGGATCATGATTGGAGGATTAGCAGCATGGAGTGAGCTTGGATATGTGACGGTTATGCTTATTGCGAAGTAATATTACTGGATCAGCCGTGGAAATCCTAGATCAAGGCGATCTAGCCGATCTAGCCGATCTGGAATTAGATCAGCAGGATCTGGCTTATTAAGGCATGATCTGACTCGGGAGACGTGCGATCTGGGTATTACGGGGGATGATTACGATATTGGAGAAAGGCGAAGTCCAGATCACAACATTGCGACTAGTGATATAATGTTTATGGTTCAGATCCAGGGTGATCTGCAAAGATGTCGACTGCTACGATTGTGAGGAACAAGAAGGGACAAGAATCAGGATAGCGTAATCAGTCGATGTGTCGTTAAGGATAGGATACAGGATGGGATAGGTCTTAACATTAAATCAGAACAGAATTTGCATCGTACGACACAAGTTCTTCGCTACGCGCCTGGAAACGGGAACTACATGGGCCCTACGGTATTAATAGCGAGTTAGGTGTGTAGATCACGGGTGGTTGATAATATCTAGATAATATATTGGTTAGATCCAACCTCCTAGTATCTTACCCTAAGTGCAGATCCAGGATCCCGGCATTAATTGCTTAGCCGGTAGATCTTCGGTATCTCAACGACCAAGATCGCGCTGTAGGAAGCGCCAAGCAATCAAAGGGCCTCAAGTAAAGGAAGAACAACACTAAAAGAATTACTAAAAGGTCATATTCATATCTAAGCCGCCGGATCCAAGCTTGATCAAATCTCTTGGACCCCGGATCTACTACTGGCGAGTGGTGTGAAGACTCCCACGCTACTCTACGACCCCAACGTCACGCCAAGATGTTCAACCAACACAGATCGAACAACTTAGCGGTCACCAGGAGAGGAAGATCCAGCCCAACCGACGGGTTCACAAGGTGAGCAAGTTCAGCAGATCACGGATCATCGGAGGACCCCCTTCGTTAGTCGGTGTCCGGGCATTGGTGGGAAGTCGGATCCGGCAACCTCGCAGATTTTGCTGATCCCGCTACACCACAGGACCATTCAAGGTGTTAAAGATATTAGGTGATGCCTACACACTACAACTTCCTACGGGGCTCCGCTTGTACCCTACTTCTACGTCGGCCGACTGCGGCGATACCATTCAGCGACTATCCCGAACGATGGTCCTGTGGCGCCGGCAACGGTCACGGTGCCTCACGGTAGCGTCAATGATAGCGGAATCCCTGATCCTCCCGTTCCAGCCGCTCCTGACGATTGCCGAACCAGTTCCGACGCTGCGTGACTTCGGCGTCCAGATAACGATCCTCGGTTTGAGCACGACGGTCCTGCGCCTGTAGTTGATAGCGCGGGTAATATTCGGTAAATCGGTGAGGCAATCCTGCAGCACGACGATTCCCGTGCTGCTCGACATAAGAGTCGCCGCGACGACACAGTTCTCGCGAATCAACAGTATCTGGTGCGTTGGCTGGCCCCAATGCCCGATAGCGGGGAGTCGCGCGCAGGCGTCCTCGCAGACGTCCCGGACTGCGTGGCGGCATATGAAGCGAGCGTCGCATCGGTGACAAGTTCACTGAACGGCACGGTGCTCGCCCGCCGCGCCTAGCGGGATCCAGTGCTGCACCGTATCGACCAGCCACGAGTCGTTCGGTCTCCGACAACGGTGTTTTCTCGAGAAAGCCCTCCCATTCATCAGTATTGGGTCGCGGTACTCCGTACCCGCGACAGCTTCGACAGTCATCCAGATAATGGGCGAGACAACATTGGTGATCAGCTTCCCACGACAACTCACAGCGTTGTGACGCTAGTTCACCAAGAGACAACCGCGCGCGAGCCGCCTCACGCGCTTCAAGCTTCCCGAGAAACACGGATCCGGTCTCCGTATTCCACCGTTCAACGAACGCAGTCCACGCGTGATCCAGGGATTGCATGGTCACGGGGCGGATCGCCGCGGCAGGTTTGCTGCGTGTTGACCTCCAGCGTCCTAATAGCTCCCACATGTCCTCGTCGCTTCGTGGGCTCACGAAGGCGCTGCAATCGTGCCGCGCCCACCTCTCTAGCAACTCCTCGTATGTGCTGTACTTGTCCATGTCACTGTCTACTCCAGCTTCTCGATTCCGTGCAAAACGTTGAGTGACGACGTAGTTCAAGTTTCCTAGATCTTTTCTTCGTGTATGCTGTCATCTGAGATTGGGATGGGGTGACAGGCTTCTGTCGCACATGCCATCGCATATCTGCGATGGCCAATCACCGTTCCGTTTTAGATTAGTGGTTCTAACGGCCTCGTGTCGATGCCGTCTCGACAATCAATTCAGAGTTAACTTTCCCCACTACTTCCCTGTCGTTAGTGTAAGCTTGGTAACTGCCTATTAGCCCGTTACAACTACTGTCGATAATGAGGAGAACTACTCTTCTTCTCTTCCTCGTCGTCGTGCTCTGGCTGATACAACGTAAAAGAGGCATCACAAACATGGACTTGCTTCGTGTCTGGCGTACATGCCGTTTTCTGCCAAAATGCTCACCACAGACCGAATAGCTGCATTTTCGATAATGATGGTGCGATCGAATAGGCTTGGTGAATGTAACGTGGTTACATGAGGGGTACCGTAGAAAGGGTACCCCTCTAGAAGTAGACATATTTGTGTGAGTATTCGTTTTAGATACTCTGTTGTGGGTGGTGTGGACCACACCACTGTCACGTAGGTCTGGTGGCTGAGGGCCAACCAATAGTATTTGACATACTTTTTATATGCATATTAAGGTTAAATTATAGCTAATTAGTAATTTGTATTGCAGGCCAAATGACCTAATTAACTATAAATAAATCAGTCTAAAATCTACTCTAAACTGGCTATTAAGTCCCCTCAGACCAGGGACTAGTGAACTGCCGCTCACATAGAGTTTGTATACTCTTAATAGCATGCTTCCTCAAGCAAGGTGCTCATGTGACCCCGTCACACCCACCACCTGCCTGGAGACGTTTTGTTTGCCGAGGAGGCCGGCGAATGTCCCGCCAGTAGGTCTGGAAGCCGTCGGGCCCATCGAGATTCCACTTCTTCTCATCCGAGAAAACGATGGAGTCCCAGGGCCCACAGCAATCTGTGTTGAATATTCTTGCCGACGCCCATTCCTCCCGTGCGACCTTATCCTCTGCGGAGAGGGGCAAGGTGTTATCCATTTTAGTATAGATGAGCCAGTAGACATCGGCAAGCACACGCTGAGTTGTGCGCACCGATGTCGACAGGCTCAACTCGCCCTTGAGCTGGCGCGCCGAGTAGTCGCCCTTGGCCGCTGTGCGCAACAGCAACCGTGCCTGTCGCTTGGTTAGCGCGGCAGCTGGGCCAGGTTTCTTCCGCTCCTTCTCAACTCCAAGCACCACTCGGTGAATAGCCCCACGTGAGCGGTCAACACGGCGCTCAATCTCACGCTCACCGAAGACCGCCTCGTGTAAGCCCTTGACTCTGCCCTTTCCTTCATCGGTCAGTGATGCTCTGCTGTCCATTGATGTTAACCGGAAAGGGATAATGACTGCACTTGAAGAGAGCCGAGAGCACAGCAACAATTAGTGGAGCGAGGAGCATAGGAAATAATGGTTGGTAGTAGTGTAGCCATTTAGTATTCTGTCTTCAGTTTTTGTATGTGGCTCGGCCGGTCTTAATAATGGACGCACCGGCAAATATGGTCACTTGTATACTAGCCCTGTCTTAAAATGCGAAATCCCACGCGTTATGTGACGGGGTCACACGAGCACCTTGCTTAGAGGAAGCGTGCTATTAAGAGTATACAAACTCTAAGTGAACGGCAGTTCACTAGTCCCTGGTCTTAGGGGACTTAATAGCCAGTTTAGAGTAGATTTTAGACTGATTTATTTATAGTTAATTAGGTTCATTTGGCCTGTAATACAAACTCCTAATTAACTATACTTTAAGCTAATTATGCATATAAAAGGTAGGTTTAAAACTATTGGTTGGCCCTCAGCCACCGAACCTACGTGGCAGTGGTGTGGCTCACACCACAGTGTGGCCCACACCACTCCATCAGAGTATTAACACAAATACTCACAGAAGTATATCTACTTCTAAAGGCGGTACCCTTTCTTAGGTACCCCTTTCATGTAACCCCGTTACATCCTCCCCCACTTAGGTTGGAAACACCCCCAACCAATGAGGAGCTAGGAAGAGAGCTCCGCTCTCTTTCCTGTCCTTTGTCGATACCCATCGACGAGCCACCGTTGTGGCTTTATGGCTTTCATTCAGCCTTTTTGCGCGTCCAAGACACCTGGATGCTTCCACGTCAGCCTCCCAAGATGCCTAAGAAGGCAAGCACCCGCGGCGCTTCGGCGCCCTCTAAGTCTAAGACCGCGAGGTCGAAGACGGCTAAGGCCAAGTCGAAAGACAAGGCCGTTCCGCGCAAGGAAGTCCGCAAGGCGGCTTCCGAGGCAGGCAGCAAGCGCACGGCTGCTGCCAAGAAGGGAGTACGCGACGCAGTCGCTCGCGCTCCCTGTCACCCGACGATAGGCCGAACCCTCGGTTCGCCTATCGGGACCACAGTCCTGGGTCTGAGTCCCCGGAATTTCACATTCCTATTATCACGGGATCAGAGTCCGACGGGGACTCTCCTGGATCCGCTAAGGATCCACCTCCTTCTCAGGATGCATCCTCACAGGATGCTCCTGCACAGGATGCTCTTTCGCAGGACGCTCCTGTTGATGATGCTGAGTCATCAGAGGCAAAGGCAGCTTCGACAAGCTCGCCTGCCAAGAACCTTACCTTGACCGAAGGTAAGGCTCGAGCCCAAGCTGCGAAAGCAGCGTCTCCAAAACGGGCTGGTGAGGGTGCTGCTGCTGCTAAGAAGCGCGCAGCCCCTGGCTCTCCTACGTCAGAGCCTTCAATCGCAAAGGGATTCAAATCCCTGTTCGACTCCTCAGACGAGGAGGAAGAGGAGGGGGCTGTCTCTGAGCCCCGAGAGATCTCCAACGATCTCGATGAGCAGCAGGAGCGCTATCAAGCTGCTCAGCTGCAAGGCACTCCTGTGCCTCCCACGCCGGTGTATCCTCGCGGGTACTACCCACCGGATGCGGGGTCTGGGTCTCCAATGTTCTTGGAGCACCTCAAGGCCCCTCGTGGACTTAACCATGGGCGCACTTCACGTGGCGCCTATGAGCGTGCCTTGGTTCAAGTCGAACCGCTCTTTGTCAATGACATTGAGGCCGCTAGGTGTGTGCTTCTTGCACCACACCGAATTCCTCTTAAGGAATTCACTAGTCTCCGAAAGAAACCGGAAGACCGTGGTGGGCTCTTCCCCGTGTGGGGCTACCCTTGGGTACAGCCCTAGAACACCACAACCCAGACCCAGGCGGAAGACCTGTTCTGGAGATGGGTTTCTCTGAAGAACTTTACAGTTCAGGAGTTGAAAGAACTCCGGGAAGATCGCCTGCTGTCCTATGTCTTGGACCAGCGAGATCTTCGTATCGAGTTTGCCCACTTAGTCGCTAAGCGGCAACTCCACTCCGTCATGGAGGGACTTAGACAGCAGTCTAAGTCCAGCGCTCAAGATGAGCGCGGGTACGGTTCCGTCAACCCAGGGACCGTACACCGTAAGGCGGCTAAGAAGCCGCGGACTACTTACGCCCCGGCTGTTGATCCCAAATCTCAACAGCCTTCGGGCAGTCAAGCCGGAGCCGGTCTTCCGGCTCCCACGAGTTCTGTGACGAGGGGTAACCCCGCCACTTCACAAGCAGCTGGCGCTTCCCAAAGCGCCGCCGCTCCTGGACGACCCGCTCCACATGATAGTGGAGCTCGCCGTTCCGGTCAAGGAGGGCAGGAGGAGCTCTCGCACGCGTTTGAGTACGCGGCTCCTTCTCAGCCGTATCCTTCTGGACCCTCATCTTCGGGTCGGGACTCTGTGGGGTCCCTTTTAAGTGACGAGGTCCGTCAACTTCGAGATCGCGTTTATGCGATCGAGATAGCCCTTGGGCTTGGACCTGGTGGTCAGGCTGCCTCTCAGGCTGGCAAGCCGGGGACCCTTGAGGTCCTTCGCCAAGACTTGGACGCTCTTAGTCGTGAGACTCATGAGCTCCATGGGCGTGTTGACCGCCGAGCTCCGGCTGCTGCCGTGAAGGAGCTCCGTCGAAGCTTAGATGTTCTAAGCCATGAGGTGCATGGTCGGATGCCCTCTTATGAGCCGCAGGGGTACTCGTACCACTCGGCTTATGGGTATAGCTCTTACCCGAGCTCTTCCCATTCGGTACCGTCATACCCTTCGTATGACTCGCGTGGGTACCAGCCTGTATATCATTCACAGGCTTCGACACCGGCAACTCCGGTTGTCCAGAGAGCTCAGCCTCGTTTCGAGGAGGTGAGTTCTCACCTTGGTCTTCCTCCGTCCGAGAAGGAAGACCCAGCGGATCGTGATACCGCTTAAGACGCCCCACGTAGAACGTCGGGTGCGTCGCCATTGACTTGGGGAGGTCAATGGTATACGCCGCGCCATGTCTGGCCAGGACCGCAAAGGGTCCAATGAAGCGGTGCTTCAACTTGTTGCTCTCTACAGAGCTAACCACCTTTAGCGGTAGGTTTTTAGTGTCTAATAGGACTAATTCACCTTTTTAAACACGTTTAAGTTTCCTCTTCCTTTTGCATCTGAGTACTCCTTTTGTTTGTCTTGGGCTAACGCCATTGCGTCTCTAACCCGGCTGATCAACGTCAGCCTGTTGTCGATAAACGACGACAACTGTCTTTTTAAAGACTCTGGCTCGATCTCCGAGACCTGGAAGGAAAAGGCTTTCCGAGCCTCTCCCCCACTTACGATGGAGGCCACGGTGCCTCCCCGCAAGGTTAGCGGCACCTGAGGGTGTCGTAACCCATTCAGATAGAACGGGGTAAACCCCGTTGATGCGTGTACCGCGTGTACCGCATTGTTGAGTGCAAACTCAACCATAGGAAGCTGATCCGACCAGGATCGAGGTGCTTCCGCACAGATACTACGCAGAGTATCTTCAAGCACGCGGTTGACGCGCTCCGTCAGACCATCCGTCTGCGGATGGTCCGCAGTTGACATCGTCAACTTAGTTCCCAACAATTGGAACAGGGTGTCCCAGAACGCACCCGTGAAACGCGGGTCTCGATCCGAGACTATGGTCTCTGGTAGACCATGATAGCGAAACACGCTATCTAGGAACAGCTGTGCAGCTTGTTTCCCGGTGACCTTGTCACGTACCGGAGCAAGATGCACCATCTTGCTCAAACGGCAGACAAACACCAATATGCCGGTGTTGCCCTTGTCATCGGCCGGCAGGCCGAAGACAAAGTCGAGACTCATCGACTTCCAGCAGTCCGCTGGTACTGGTAGGCTCTGCAGTGGAGCCGAGGCGTGGCCCGAAGGCTTCGCCCTCTGACATGTTTCACATGTCTTGACATAGTGTGCCACCCACTTATACATGCGGGGCCACCAAAAGGTCTGAGAGACCATTTGGTAGGTCTTCTCCCGGCCAAGATGGCCACTTATCGGCGCATCATGCGCCTCTAGAAGTATGTCATACTTCAGATCCTCGTCGTTTGGAACGACAACCCGAGGAGGATCTCTAGGGTCTACTCGGTAATGGAGTAACCCTTCGACCAGCTCATAACGATGGAGCTGCGCCCGCTGTCGAGGCGAAAGCCTGTCGACTTTGGCGTCCTTGCCATCGGACAAGAACTGCACCAGTGGCGTGTAGTTCTCATCCTCCTGATACGCTAAGCGTATCCGATCATATAGATCTGTCGTGACCCGACTGACATGAGCTAGCTCATAGTCAGGTCGACGCGACAATGCATCGGCAAGCACGTTGAGATTGCCCGGCTTGTATTCAACGCGGAAGTTGTATTCCGCGAAGAATGACAGCCACCTCGCCATCCGCTGCGACAGATGCGGCGAGTTGGTGGCAGTCCGCAAGGACGCGTGATCAGTATAGATCACAAAGGGCCTCGTGCCCAAGAGGTGGACTCTAAATTTGACAAGAGCGTACTTCATTACAAGTAGCTCCTTGTCATGAACGGGATAATTCCGTTCGGCAGCCTTCAGGACTGGAAGGAGATGACACGTTCGTGTCCTTCATCGTCCTTCTGCAACAGCGCACAGCCTATTGCATAGTCAGAAGCGTCACAGACGACGCTAAATGACTTGTTTTCGTCCGGCAAGGCCAGGACTGGCGCTTGCTGTAAGCTCGCCTTGATGCTGTCAAAAGCATCCTGGTGCTGTTGCTCCCAGACCCAGTCGGCATCCTTCTTTAAGAGATCCGACAAGGGTCGAGCTAGTTCAGCGTACCCTGCGCTGTACTTATGAAGATAGTTGGCTAAGCCCAACCACTTCCGGAGGTCCTTCTTGCGACCTCGGGGTCGGCCAAGCCGCTATGGCCTTGACCTTCCCTGGATCGGCGCGTACGCCGACCCTGCTGACAAAGCAGCCGAGGACTTTTATCTCCTCAGCTGCAAAGACGCACTTGTCGATGTTGGCATAGAGCTTGTTAGCTCTCATGACCTCAAACACTCGACGGAGGTGTTTCAAATGCACCTCCATAGCCGTCTGGCCGCCTTCGGCACGGCTATGGACGAATATATCGTCGAAGTACGTCTGAGCGAACGTACGCAATGGTCTAAACAATTGTGTGACCAAGCGATTGAATGTCGCTGGGGCATTCGATAGCCCCTGTGGCATCGCTAGCCACTCCCAGAGCATCCCACTCGGGGTGCTCACTGCGGTGAGAGGAATGTCACTCTCCCGCATCAGGATCTGGTAGTATCCGTCTACCAGATCCAGGGCGCTGTACAACGTACAGCCCGACATGTTGTTCAGCAACACATCCTTGCGAGGGATCGGCGTCTGTGCCGGTACCGTCGCATTGTTCAGCTTGTTGTAAGCATGAACCAGACGCCACTTCCCGTTCGGTTTGCGAACGCAGAAGGTTGGCGTCGAGTGCGGGGACTTCGACTCCCGCACCATGCCCGACTTCGCCTTTTCGGCGAAGAAGGCATCTATGACCTCGCACTGCTCGCGAGGTAGAGGCCACTGCCTCGTGACACAATACTTTGTGCCAGGCACGAGATCAATCTCGTGCCGAACTCCCCGATCCGGCGGGAGTTGGGATGGTGGGTGCTTCGACACCACATCCGAGTATTCCTTCACAAGAGGATACACTGGATCCTCCGGGTTCTTGAGAATCTCAGAACCCAAGCGCGTTGCGCGCTGCTTCGTGAACCCCTCCAGGACATCCTCGTACATTACGGAGGAAGAGTTCAAATCTTCAGGAGAGGTCTCCGGCTTCAGGAGCACCATCTCCGCAATCTCTCCGGCCTTCAACTCGACCAGGAAGTCCTTCATGGACAATTCCTCGAGGTTCAGCAGTGTTGACACCTCTGGCAGTGCCTCCAGATGGATGGCACCTGCCCTAACTTGACGACCGGACACGCCGTCGAAGACATGGCATTGCTCTTCGACCGGTCGTGCCGGTGGAGTCTCAGACTCCGAGTGTGGTACTTGGTTATCCACACGGGCGCATAAGCGCCTTGGCGACCATCTCTGGCGCCCCAGTCCCGGACAGAGGTGGGAACATTACTCACCAAAGCTCTGTCGGAGACTGCGGGCCGGCTAGCCCCAATGGCTTTGCCGCGCCAATCGATCCAGGGCTCGTGCTTTTCGAACCAAGGCATGCCCAGGATCAAGTCGTACTTGTCCATGTCTAGGACAAGGAACGACACCGTGCTATCAAAGTCTTCAAACTTTACAGCCAGGTCCATACGGACCCCAGGTACGTTAACCACCGTACCATCGGCCAGTCTCACCGAGACCTGGCCCCTGCCTTTGCTTTCTCGCAAAGCATCGGCATACTTGTCGCCATTCCGCGCGACCGTCTGGCGTCGAGCAAAGTTCGTCGACGCCCCAGAGTCAATCAGGACTCTAAAGGGATCTCCATATCCCCGTACACTCGCGTGTACCACGAGCAGTCCGCCGCTGCTCTTTCTCGTCTCGAGAGCACCCAGGCTCTCAGGGGCTAAGCCTCCATGGCGTGCGCCGTCCGCACTCCTACCATGGTGACTTAGATCTTCCCCAGTAGGGCGCCCCGCCCCTACTGGTGACCCCAGTTCCCCTGGCCCTTGGGTCGCGGCTTCTGCCACGGGCCCCTCGAGCCCCTAGGTTTGGAAGGGAACTTCCTTTGCCCTCCCGCAGGGCAGGCACGTTGCATGTGCCCGAGCTTCCCACATCCGTAGCAACGGATGGAGCTCTGTACGGCCGTACCCAGCTCCATGGGTACCGGCCCGGTGCTAGCTCCAGCTGCTGGAGCTCCTTGCACTGCGCTTGTCGACGCATTGTGGCCTTGCCACACCGATGTAGGAGTACGAGCCTGTCGATGGCTGTACTCCTCTTGGAGGGCGATCTGGATCGCCTCCTCCATAGCGTTCGCATGCACGCGGAACAACTGTGTGCGGGATGGGCCCACCTTCAGGCCATCCATGAACACTGTCACCTTGATGTGTTCAGGTAGGGGGTTCCCCATCAGAGATGCAGAGAGTACTCGCATCTCCTGGATTTACTCATGCAGCTCACGCTTCCCTTGTTTACAGGCAAGGAAGCGCGAGCGCTGGCGATACTCATAGTTCGCCGGAAGGAAGGCGGCTCTAAGCTGTTGACACAGCTGAGCCCAGGTTGTGAAACAACCCGGCGTTGTCGCCTCGCGCGTGTACGCCCAGGTCTTCGCCCGACCTCCTAGGTTGGACAGGGCGAAAGCGACCCGAAGTCGCTCGGTCGAGATTAGAGCCGCGTCCATCGCGAGCTCGACCTCTCGGACCCAGAAGTGGAGGTTCTCTCCCTCCTTTCCCTCATAAGGGTTAACCTTAAGCCTCAACGGCTTAGGTTGGGCTGGCTTCATCTCAGCCACGGGGGTCTGCAGCCCCTGTACGTGGGCAATAAGCCCTCTCTCGTACGTGTCGAACGCCTCGATGCGTTCGACCTGCTCGGCCGGCGTAGCAGCCGCCAAGCTTCGGAGGGCATCTCCTCCAAAGATGCCCACCATCTTCCGGACTGACTCAAACTGAGAGTCGGTCAAATGAGGGAACTCCCCTCTATCCATCCTGGCTTACCTTGTAGGAGCCACAGAGGATTCAGGTAGTCAATCTACCCGCGTAGGCGTGGATTGACTACAAGTGCTACCAAGTGTGACGGGGTCACACGAGCACCTTGCTTAGAGGAAGCGTGCTATTAAGAGTATACAAACTCTAAGTGAACGGCAGTTCACTAGTCCCTGGTCTTAGGGGACTTAATAGCCAGTTTAGAGTAGATTTTAGACTGATTTATTTATAGTTAATTAGGTCCATTTGGCCTGTAATACAAACTCCTAATTAACTATACTTTAAGCTAATTATGCATATAAAAGGTAGGTTTAAAACTATTGGTTGGCCCTCAGCCACCAAACCTACGTGGCAGTGGTGTGGCTCACACCACAGTGTGGCCCACACCACTCCATCAGAGTATTAAAACAAATACTCACAGAAGTATATCTACTTCTAAAGGCGGTACCCTATCTGGGGTACCCCTTTCATGTAACCCCGTTACACGTTAAAACAAGTCTCAAACGCGCAATTACAGCACAAACAGCATATCTAAACAGCGCCGTTCAGCTCCGAAAATTGACGGAGCCGCGTTACATCGATTCACTTTTCTTAAAAGTGCTTTCTGTACCGTCGCATTTCTTAATAACGCTTTATTACTGATTTATTGCTGTTGTTTCCGTCTCCAAGGAACGTCACTGGAGACTACCATTCTGCTTCATGCAAATTGAAGACTACGCAATGACATTTACTTAGGGGAAACACAAGTAGTTGCCCCCAACGATTGGCAACCTGCAATCCTCCTTTCGAAGTCAATGCCACCGCTTGACCGGTATTAAAATACTGGTTTTATTTTTGTTTGCATTTGGTCACTGAACTAGAGGGGATATTGTTGAGTTACTGAGAAATTGACTACTACTGTCGATGACTACTGTCGATGTTGAGGAGAACTACTCTTCTTCTCTTCCTCGTCGGCGTGCTCTGGCGGATACAACGTAAAACAGGCATCACAAACATGAACTTGCTTCGTGTCCGGCGGTACATGCAGTTTTCTACCAGAACGCTCACCACAGACGGAATAGCTGCATTTTCGATAATGATGGCGCGATCGAATAGGCTTGGTGAATGAGCACCGACATATTTTTCAGAAGGAGATGGGCAAACGATTCAGCGCTGCTTTGATTCGAGTCTCACTCGGGTTTTCGAGGCAAATAATGATGAGTTGGCCAACGAGATGATCCACCTGTTCATGCCCGTCTCTCAAGGATCTGACAAGATCCTGCCTCGAGTGGTACTTGGTAATGTCGATATCCGCCAGTTGCGCCAACGTCGTTCCCAAACATGTCCAATCAAGGAGCTCCGAGCCTTGCAATTTAGCCACATCCAAGCAAAATTGATCGGTGACTTCGACAATGGGATCCCCGAGTCTCACCGCACCCCCAAAATCAACCAGCGTGGCGCCACCTTGTTCCCCAGAATGAAGCATAATATTCGCTGGTTTCAAATCACCGAAACAATACTTCTTCGAATGAATATGACAAAGTGCTTCGAAGCAATCGTGCGCAATGGTGATCAACGCTCGAAGCTCTATTGGCGACTGTTGCGTGAGCAAGTCAGCAGCACACCGAGCAAAGAACGGCATCACGATAATATGCCGCTGCTCGTTTTCGGCATTCCCAATGGAAAATGACTTGAGAAACTGAATAATATTCGTGTGACTTCCCAACGCAAAATTGACATCAACTTCTCTCTGAAACACTTGCTTGTACATCTCACCATACACTTTCGCAACCAAAATTCCACCAAATCTGGAATACGAATAGTAGAAGGCAGATTTCGCTTGACCTTGGCTCAAATTGAGCGGACCATCCAGTAGAACCCCTTCACGGATTCTAATGGCATTTCGCGTCGCAGACTTGATCGCTGATCGAGCACTTGTACGGATCAGAAGCGCTTCTGCGGACCTCAGAGCGGGCGACTGTAAGAATCTATACCTTGCCAGGTCGTTGTTAAGTAAATACTTCAGTTCTCTAGTGGCGAACTGCACTTGGACCCGGTTCAGATTACCGCGAACTTCCACAGCAACTGCGGGCAAAGGCACTTGCACAACGAGTGTCACCGTCTCATCAATATGAGCCAACGAATCCTGTGGAGCCATCGCCACACCGTTCACCCCGTTCGCGAAGACAGTGAGGTCGGACGCAGCTATCCCTGCAAGATAGCTGTCGTTGAGTTCTTTCTTCACTGCCTTTCGCAAACCGGCAGCCAATGCATCGTCCGGCAGTGTCACATAGTCGACTGATGTTAACATGTTGCCATCCTCATCCACCAGCTCGAACCAAATCGGCTTCATCTTCTCTTCGACGTAGCAAATTCGAGAATGCAAGACATCTTGTCGTACTTACTAGAGTTGCAATTATTTGGCGAATTGTAGGGACTTATTACTCCGTTATACAAGTTTGAGCAGCATAAACGTTTAGCCGCCATATCAACAGTACTTTAGCCTACTGCCAGCAGCGACTCTCCATTCAACAACATGGACTGTGGGAAACAATAGTGGATAATGTACGATTACATTGTGACTGATAGTTTGGCTTCATCATGGTCCTTCTACACGTCCAAAAATTACAGTTGGTTCTAGAGCTTATAGGTTACGTTACTTGTACCATCATCAACACAAGTTGTTACTGTTGACTTCAGAAAGCAATTCGCCAGCGAGTTGATCAACACACTTATTGAAATTGTTTAGCCAGATTTATGCAGTGCAGTTGACTGCATGCAAGCACTTATCGTCCCACCGCTAGGTAAAGTATGCAGAGATTCGCCGACCATATTCACTCCACGTTTCCCATTCTGCTTGCTTTTCAGGCGGAAGCTCTGACAACAAATCTTCTAACATACCATGGTCCATCTCGATATCGTAGAGAAGCATGGCGTCTGTCACACTGTCGTAGCGTAGACGTTGATTGCCACGAACAACCGACATCTTGTGACCCGGTATGTTGCTGAAAACTGCACGCTCACCGAATGCTGCCTTGCACTTGATTGAACGTCCAGCACCGTATTGGGCAAAACCCTCCGTCAGTCAGCCCAATAATGTCTGCCAGAGTATTGGGGATGTCGAGCGTCTTCGATTTTCAGTCCCACAGCATTTCCTAGTCGGCTTTAAGCAAGAATGACACCCGGAACTCGTGTCACGGATTCTTTATCCGTGTTATGATTTCAGCTTCATGCAGTGCCATGATCGCCGTAAATGACGACAATGGTGTCGTCGAGAATCCCTTCGTCCTTCATGCGATTCAGAAATTTTTCTAGCTCTATGTCCTTGAAGTACGTTTATGTTCTTCAACATATTGGATGGACCGTACTTTCCAACCATGTAGAGTGAATCTCGGAACCGAAAGGTATCAACTCCAATATTGTGAACGTTGGGCAAGTGGTCGTTCGAGACTTCAATGTCAAAGGCAACATCGCCGCGGAAATCCGTAGTGAGACGGTAAGGCGAAGCGTTCCGAAAAGCTTGCCCCTCTCAGTGGGGTGAATGTACATCTCCATCCAAGGCAGGTCACCGTTTACATTCACGAACGTAGATTCTGTTGGTGCAGCCTGCAAAGCGTGTCCAAACAACTCCTTTAGAGTCGCGTTCAACGCCAAGTACGCGACCATAGGTGAGTTCGCATAACCTATTGCCACGACAGATATTGATAGGCCCACCAGAGCTACGAAAACGATAGAGGCTTGTATCGCATGATTCAAAACGAATGTCCGTCTTCCATCCAACGAGGGTAGCTTGCTCTTCGTGCCCTGTACTGCCGTGCCTTAACCTTCTTCTAGCGCTACCTCTTGATACTTTGCGCGCTTGAAAACCTGTCCAATGGCCTTTTGTTCCTGGAAATTGGCCATCAGGAGCGTCGGATTCCAGCAAGCGAGGTCAGTCCAGCTAGCCCAAGACCGTGCCAGCGCGAAGAGAGTAGAAGCAGTCAAGAGAAGAGCTGCAACCGCGTAGCCTCTTTGGAACTCATCGGTAGATATCGGAGCAGCTCCGAGGTGATGTCGTACCCTGATCAAAGTGGCCACGAGGTCTAACGTGAATCGCATGTCTCGGTGAGCACGAGCAGCATATCCGCTACAAAAGGCGCCATCACGACTAAAAACAGGATCCATGACACCGTAAGTTTTGCCAAACTTCCGACAACACACACGACCAGTTCTCGGTTTGGAAGATTCCATCTCTCGATAGCCGCGAGTTTGAAAGTGTCGAACACCCACAACGCGCGTACTAAGTAGGTAACGCAGTTGAAGTCCTCCATGAATCCAAGGCCTAACAACGCCACCTAGAAACTTGCTGCATAATCTCGAGGACTACCGTTCATCGTCGCTACTGATTTGAGTGCGACGCATCCACTACATGAGATACAAAAGAGAACGCGTAGACGAATAGTCATCCAAACCACGGGAGAGTGAAAAGATCTGCGATGTGGAGAACTTCAGTGGTCAGCATTGTTCGTCTAGTTCCTGGGGACTCTAGGGTATCACTAAGGTCAAGGTCAAGTTGATCGTCGTCTGTGTCGCGGTGATCAGGAACACGACGTTGTATCGTTGTATTATCTTTGATCAAGCGCTGAGAGTCCTTCGTTAACCAGAGTCTCGGGGACTGAACTCATTATACGTTTTGAGTACGGTCCCTGTAGTAAATTAACGTGGTCTAACTCTTAGAGTTAACTTCGGCTACACGAAAATGTACTTCCTTTCAAAAGTCTTGAGTAATCCACTACGTTCGCTCAACTAGTAATTTCGCATTAAACCTCAACTAAGGTTATTTCTTCCTTCCTTGCTGCATTCTCGAATTTGCTACGTCGAAGAGAAGATGAAGCCGATTTGGTTCGAGCTGGTGGATGAGGATGGCAACATGTTAACATCAGTCGACTATGTGACACTGCCGGACGATGCATTGGCTGCCGGTTTGCGAAAGGCAGTGAAGAAAGAACTCAACGACAGCTATCTTGCAGGGATAGCTGCGTCCGACCTCACTGTCTTCGCGAACGGGGTGAACGGTGTGGCGATGGCTCCACAGGATTCGTTGGCTCATATTGATGAGACGGTGACACTCGTTGTGCAAGTGCCTTTGCCCGCAGTTGCTGTGGAAGTTCGCGGTAATCTGAACCGGGTCCAAGTGCAGTTCGCCACTAGAGAACTGAAGTATTTACTTAACAACGACCTGGCAAGGTATAGATTCTTACAGTCGCCCGCTCTGAGGTCCGCAGAAGCGCTTCTGATCCGTACAAGTGCTCGATCAGCGATCAAGTCTGCGACGCGAAATGCCATTAGAATCCGTGAAGGGGTTCTACTGGATGGTCCGCTCAATTTGAGCCAAGGTCAAGCGAAATCTGCCTTCTACTATGCGTATTCCAGATTTGGTGGAATTTTGGTTGCGAAAGTGTATGGTGAGATGTACAAGCAAGTGTTTCAGAGAGAAGTTGATGTCAATTTTGCGTTGGGAAGTCACACGAATATTATTCAGTTTCTCAAGTCATTTTCCATTGGGAATGCCGAAAACGAGCAGCGGCATATTATCGTGATGCCGTTCTTTGCTCGGTGTGCTGCTGACTTGCTCACGCAACAGTCGCCAATAGAGCTTCGAGCGTTGATCACCATTGCGCACGATTGCTTCGAAGCACTTTGTCATATTCATTCGAAGAAGTATTGTTTCGGTGATTTGAAACCAGCGAATATTATGCTTCATTCTGGGGAACAAGGTGGCGCCACGCTGGTTGATTTTGGGGGTGCGGTGAGACTCGGGGATCCCATTGTCGAAGTCACCGATCAATTTTGCTTGGATGTGGCTAAATTGCAAGGCTCGGAGCTCCTTGATTGGACATGTTTGGGAACGACGTTGGCGCAACTGGCGGATATCGACATTACCAAGTACCACTCGAGGCAGGATCTTGTCAGATCCTTGAGAGACGGGCATGAACAGGTGGATCATCTCGTTGGCCAACTCATCATTATTTGCCTCGAAAACCCGAGTGAGACTCGAATCAAAGCAGCGCTGAATCGTTTGCCCATCTCCTTCTGAAAAATATGTCGGTGCTCATTCACCAAGCCTATTCGATCGCGCCATCATTATCGAAAATGCAGCTATTCCGTCTGTGGTGAGCGTTCTGGTAGAAAACTGCATGTACCGCCGGACACGAAGCAAGTTCATGTTTGTGATGCCTGTTTTACGTTGTATCAGCCAGAGCACGCCGACGAGGAAGAGAAGAAGAGTAGTTCTCCTCAACATCGACAGTAGTCATCGACAGTAGTCATCGACAGTAGTAGTCTATTTCTCAGTAACTCAACAATATACCCTCTAGTTCCAGTGACCAAATGCAAACAAAAATAAAACCAGTATTTTAATACCGGTCAAGCGGTGGCATTGACTTCGAAAGGAGGATTGCAGGTTGCCAATCGTTGGGGGCAACTACTTGTGTTTCCCCTAAGTAAATGTCATTGCGTAGTCTTCAATTTGCATGAAGCAGAATGGTAGTCTCCAGTGACGTTCCTTGGAGACGGAAACAACAGCAATAAATCAGTAATAAAGCGTTATTAAGAAATGCGACGGTACAGAAAGCACTTTTAAGAAAAGTGAATCGATGTAACTTGTTTGAAAACTGCAGATGCTACAAGTGCTCGATCAGCGATCAAGTCTGCGACGCGAAATGCCATTAGAATCCGTGAAGGGGTTCTACTGGATGGTCCGCTCAATTTGAGCCAAGGTCAAGCAAAAGCTGCCTTCTACTATGCCTATTCCAGATTTAGTGGAATTTTGGTCCCATGTACTCTGTTAGGGTTAGGTAACGGGAAACATGCAAACTGTTTGTATTAAGATGTTGGTCGTACATCTCGCTGGTGTGTGCAACTTGGTGCGTACAACGCAAGGTCGCATACAGGAGTCACGGTAGCCGAAGTCAATAGGTCGCCGGAGCTAAGGCAAAGTTCGAAGCTCAGTTTGGTATTTGCGCAATCGCGGTGAAGAGAGCACAGAGGAAAGCGCAGTAGTAGTGTAGGTGTGTGCCGTAGTAACAAGTTTAAGCCTATATTGTAGCTACAAAAGCACAATCTGACCAAATACGTATCAGGGTTTTGAGCCCAAAAAAGAACTGGTCCATGATGGACACTGCGACAAAAAAGGTGGATGTACAGTGGAACAAAGATGGCAGGCCTATTAATTGGAGCGATTGGCCTCTGTATAAGCTCACGATGATGCGGTACCTCGCCCCATATGAAGGTAAGAACCATGAGTGGCCTCTAGACGACATCTGCGATGGAAGCGTGACGTTCCAAAGCACTGTGTCTCAAGATGAAGAGCGTAGGTTCATGCGAGAAGACCAGCTCTTAGCGGAGTTGATATCGAGCTTGCTGTTGTGCACGCTTGCTCGGCAGGTGATGCAGTTTGATTGCGGGTCTGAAATGTGGGAATATTAGGCAAAGCGTTTCGAAGGGCGAGAAACACAACGACTAAGCTGTGTACGCAGCGTACCCTCCGACAAAAGTTGGATGCTGCATCCTGTCGTCCGGGCACAGATGTGGAAAACCATCTTTTTTACATGATGTCACTGCGAGAGGAGTTAGCCGCGTTGGATGCCGATGTGAGTAACGTGTGGATGGTCGATCATATGGTCCGATCCATGTCGCAGTTCTGGTACTACAATCAGTTACAGACTCTCATACGCCTGGGTCGGACGCAGACCCTTAGTACGCCCGAAGAAGCAAAGTCTTTAATTCTGATCTTGGACAAGAATGCAGTCGTGGAGAAGGGGTTCCATGCACGACAAAGGCTCGAAGCCGCTGGACATTGCGGTCAACCCGATGGTGGTCGTAGCCGTGGTAAAGGTGTTGGTCGAGATACAGATACTGGAGGTGGAAAACCTATGCCAAACTACCAGAACCGCAGCCAAAACAATGATAATACGCAGGCCGGACCCAGTGGAGGAAAACGTGGCAGAACACAAACTACAAGAGTAGATCCGAACTGGGTCAACAACGTGACGAAGACCGAGCAAATTGAATCTGCTTTGGATGTCATCAGCCTGGTCACATTCCAAAGTACTGTCCTAACGAGGTGAAGCATGATCCAGTGAATCATGAACCGGAGCGATATTCAGGCAGAAGCAATTGTAACGTCCGCAGCCAAGCCAACTGCACTGTTCTGTCGAGTTTACACGGTCATGAACAAAAAGCACCTGAAAATATCCAAGAAGTTCTTGGCGCGTCACATGAGACTTTGTATTCAAGAATGAAGTCTCCCAAGCCAAATGTGAAATCAGTATATGAAGCCAATCAATGGGTGTTCGACAATGGTGCGAACCAACATTTGGTCGGAGATAAGCGATACTTTGTCAACTACCACGAACTCACTCCGGAGGAACGTGAGAACGCAACAGTTTACGGCTATAACGGCGAAAGTTCACCCTTTGGCATTGGAGCAATTGACTTTTGGGTCAGTGTTGATGGAGAACCTGTAGTGCTTCGTATTGACCAAGTGTACTACTCACCGAAGAAGACCGACTTGTTCTCCCAGTCTGTCGCAACAGAGCAAGGTTTCCAAATAGCATACGATGATTGAACGCGTGAGTATACTTTGAGTATGAATGGAGCAGTGGACATAAAGGTTAACATACAGCCGTGCAAGTTGCGAATCTTCAAGGCAGAGAACACGTTCCTGTTAGGGAAGTCAGTGAAAACAGAGACTCTGGCACCGGCAACTATGATTCACTATGCCATATGCGATGGTGTGGCTGATCTACAGTGCTGGCACGAGCGATTAGGCCACATCTGCCCCAGTTTGTGAAACTAATGGCTGACCAAAGTCTAATCGACGGTATGATGATACGTAACCGGACGTTCGATCTCTGTGAGGCCTGTCAGTTAGGCAAACAGAAAGCGAAGACACCACAAAGAAAGTTGGATCGAGGTGTCAAGCTTCGTAATCAACTGGTATGTACTGCCTTGCTGTTTCCAACTTCACACTACGACTGTACACAATTCAAGGCCATTTTAGTGATCATGGACGTGCACACTCAATTCCTGACAGCGTATCCCGTACAAACAAAGCACAAGGATGTGATCAATCCGCTTATCAAGCGATATGTTGCTTGAGCAGAGCGACATTGGCCAGAGTGTAAGGTGCAGGAGGTGCTGACCGACGGCGGTGGCGAGTTCGTTTACGGAAGTATCACGACATGGTACCAGGTGAACGGAATCACACACACGCCGACACCCCGAATACGTCTAGGTTGAATATCGTGGAGCGTACCCGTCAGACTCTTACCGGCATGATGAAGTCGATGATGAAAAATTCCGGTTTCCCAACGTCGCTCTGGGTGGAAGCGCTACTATGCTGTATACATCAAGAATCGCGTGTTTTCAAGTCCAATTAATTGCACAATGAAAGAAATGTGGGGCAGAAAGCCAGACATACACCATGTCCGAAAATTGGGTGCCCTTTGATACGTGCACACGAAGGTAGGACCAATGGTGAAGTGGATTTGAAAGATTTGGCATTGGAAAATCCGGAAAAGATTCGATTAGACGTGATTGGACCCAACGTGATGTGATTGGATTAGATGACGAGCTGATGTGGATGGAACTAGTCACAGATCCAGTTGAATGACTAGATTGAAGGAGATTAGTGGCACTTTGAGTGGGACGTGATGGATGGATCGGCATACGATCTACACATATACCCAGATCTGAAGGGTTGGGATGTTTATATGTGGATACGGAGGACGTGGGACTTGCGTGATTATAAGATGGGTAAGGCGATATGCCAATATATGCAATGGGAACCGGTGATCTAAATCTAGATACATGGACCTTGATCAGAGTCTATATCTGCGAAGTCCATAACGGCTCGCATACCAGGTTCCATTCAGGGAACTTAGATCAAGGCCTTGGACCTAGATCTATAGACAGATCCGGGAGACCCGGGATCCAGAGATATTATGGCTGGATGATGATTGGAGGATTAACAGCATGGAGTAAGCTTGGATATATTACGATTATGGTTACTACGAAGTATTACCGCTGGATCAGGCATGGGAGCCCTAGATCAAGGAGATCAAGTGAATCTGGAATTGGATCAGCGTGATCCAGCCTATCAAGGCGTGATCTAACTCGGGAGACGCGTGATCTTGATACCATGGGGTAGGATTACGATATTGGTAAAAGCAGTAGTCCGGATCACGATGATATGACTAGTGATCTTATGTTTATGGTTCAGATCCAGGGTGATCTGCAAGGATGTCGACTTCTATGATGGTGAGGAGCGAGAAAGGACAAGAATCAGGATAGCGTAATCAGTCGATGTGTCGTTAAGGATAGGATATACAGGATAGGATAGCTCTTAACATTAAATCAGAACCGAATTTGCATTGTACGACACAAGTGCTCCGCTACGCGCCTGGAAACGGGAACTACATGGGCCCTACGGTATTAATAGCGAGTTAGGTGTGTAAACCTAGGATGGTAGATTATATCTAGATAATATATTGGTTAGATCCAACCTCCTAGTATCTTACCCTAAGTGCAGATCCAGGATCCCGGCATTAATTGCTTAGCCGGTAGATCTTCGGTATCTCAACGACCAAGATCGCGCTGTAGGAAGCGCCAAGCAATCAAAGGGCCTCAAGTAAAGGAAGAACAACACTAAAAGAATTACTAAAAGGTCATATTCATATCTAAGCCGCCGGATCCAAGCTTGATCAAATCTCTTGGACCCCGGATCTACTACTGGCGAGTGGTGTGAAGACTCCCACGCTACTCTACGACCCCAACGTCACGCCAAGATGTTCAACCAACACAGATCGAACAACTTAGAAGTCACCAAGAGAGGAAGATCCAGCCCAACCGACGGGTTCACAAGGTGAGCAAGTTCAGCAGATCACGGATCATCAGAGGGCCCCCTTCGTTAGTCGGTGTCCGGGCATTGGTGGGAAGTCGGATCTAGCAACCTCGCAGATTTTGTTGATCCCGCTACACCACAGACCCTAACGTCACACGTTTGATGATATTTGCAGAATTGGTTATGTGGTAGGCTATCGTGATCGCCTAATTGACTGCCAGGTATATTTCCCGCTAGAAAAGCACCGTGCAAGTTGCCGGTCGAGTGACAGTCAACGAGCAGATCATGTACGAGGCCCGACACACTGATGACTTTGATAGTCGAGTTCGAGACTGGATTACAACCGAACATCCTGACCTGAAAAGCACCGGTCGGCGAGATTACGACTTACCGGTCGTGGGAGGGTGTGGTGAAGATTCTAATTCCACAGATGATAATAATCGTACCTACATCCGGTCACGAAGAGGTGCTACGGACACAAGTGAAAAGCCACCGTGGTTACAACGATCATTGCCAAATTTTAGTGATGATATTGTACTCCACCCCAATCCGAATGGTCATGAGCGATCTTGTAGACCAATTGAACCTCATAGCGTACAAGATACTAGCACTCACACTGACGTACATCCCCCCGAGCATACTGCACTAAAGGACACACTGGAAACAAGTGAAGATGCTGACGTCTACTCTGAAGGCGAAGCTTGTACTACTGCTCTGATAGCAACGGTCTGTGATAAAACCAATCGCAAATCTAAAAGCAACAAATCGGATGGAACGTCACGCAGTAGTGGACTCGTCGAAGTTATGGATCCTGATGACAGAATACTCAGTACCGAAACCATGCAGATATATGCTACATTTGCGCCAATTGCCCTGATATCCGAGGAGCCGAAGCCACAGCAGTGTGTTTGGTACATCTCGGAAGTGCGTACTCCACGCACGGTCCCCCAGGCCCTGAATTCGCCACAGAGAGCCGAGTGGTGAAAGGGAATGGAGAAAGAGGTCGCAGCAATGATTGAAAAAGATGTACTTGAACTGGTTCCTGAAAGTGAAATGCCGGCTGGATCCAAGCCTCTTGAGACGATGTGGAGATTTCATTCAAAGACCGACGAATATGGAAACATTTTGCGCTTTCGGTCACGCCTTTGTGGTCATGGAGACAAAGAAGTCCCAGGTATTGATTTTAGCGTGCTGGGTATATTTTCTCCTGTTGCCCGAATGGTGTCATTCAGGATGTTTATTGCGTTGTGTGAGATTTTTAAGCTTCTCGCATATCAAGGAGACATTGATACGGCGTATCTAAACGCACCGAAGCGATTGACACAGTTCATTCGATGCATCGCGGGATTTTCGCTCAAACCGGGTTGGTTATACAAGGTCAAACGAGCCCTGTATGGTCTGCATGAATGTGGATGCGAATGGTATGAAGAAGTGCACAGTTGGCTAAGTGCGAAAGGTTTGAACCGATCTTCTACTAAACTTTGCTTCTACTTCTACGAACATGATGAAGTGGTTGCTATAGTTCTTGTTTACGTTGAAGACATCATCTGTGCGACGAACATGAAGAGTTGGAAGACTCGATTCTTTGCTGAGCTGAATCAGAAGTACGGCCATAACGACTTAGGCCGCCTGGTCAATTATCTGGGAATTCAAGTAGATTGGCAGAAAGATGGTGTCCTGCTACACCAGTCAAAGTACGCGCAAGAAGTACTTGAACGCTTTAATTCTGCAGACGTAGTGAGTTGCCGGTCACCAATGGACACGACGTTTAAACTGAGGGCGGAGAAGGATGGTGACAAGGAACCTAGCCTGCCACATCGTGAGGTAGTCGGATCGCTGATGTATCTTGCAACTAGCACTCGACCCGACCTCGCATTTCCTGTTGGTTATCTTAGCCGATTTGTACAGCGTCCGAATGTAAATCATGCTGGAGCCCTCAAGCGCGTATTGCGGTACCTGGCAGCTACCAGAAACCACGGAGTATTCTATAAGAACCAAAGTACAAATGATTCCCATATAATGGAAATCGACGGCACCGTCGAAGCTGATTGGGGCAATTGTCCGGACACAAGGAAGAGCGTGACAGACTACGTGATGATGGTGGCTGGTAGACCAGTAGCCTGGGCGGCAAGACGCCAATGTATTGTGGCACTAAGTACCACAGAAGCTGAATATGCTGTAGCTTGTGAAGCCTGTCAAGAAGGACAAGCAATCAAGAATATTCTGATCGAGCTAAGAGCAACATGTGAAATTGCCTTCAAGCTTGAAGTCGATAACCAAGCTGCCATCACACTCGCTACTCGCCCCACGTACAGTATGAAAACTCGGCACATCGAGTTGCGCCTTCACTACGTACGCGAAATGGTTCAGCAAGGTGGGGTGAAGCTCTGGAAAGTCAGCGGCGATGAAAAACCAGCAGACCTCTTGACAACACCGATGGGTTTCCTGTGACTGGACAAAATGAAATCGCTCATCGGTATGCGGCCGAACGTGAATCAGACTACACTTGAAATTGCGCGGAAGAAGTATCACGAAGCGCAGAGAACGGTTAATTACGAAGCATAATTCCGAGACTTTATCTGCTATCTCGGAGGGCGGCGTGTTAAGATGTTGGTCGCTCATCTCGCTGGTGTGTGCAACTTGGTGCGTACAACGCAAGGTCGCACACAGGAGTCACGGTAGCCGAAGACAATAGGTCGCCGGAGCTAAGGCAAAGTTCGAAGCTCAGTTTGGTATTTGCGCAATCGCGGTGAAGAGAGCGCAGAGGAAAGCGTAGTAGTAGTGTAGATGTGTGCCGTAGTAACAAGTTTAAGCCTACATTGTTGCTACAAAAGCACAATCTGACCAAATATGTAACAATCCACTGGATGGTCCGCTCAATTTGAGTCAAGGTCAACGAAATCTGCCTTCTACTATGCCTATCCCAGATTTGGAGGAATTTTGGCCCCATGTATTCTGTCAGGGTTAAGTAACGGCAAACATGCAAAATGCCTATGCCTGGCCATGCCTATTTGTAACGGGGTTACATGAGAGGTACCCCAAAACGGGTACCGCCTCTAGAAGTAGATATACTTCTGGTGCATTCGTTTTGTGAATACTCAGTCGTGGGTGGTGTGGACCACACCATTGTCACGTAGGTCTGGTGGCTGAGGGCCAACCAATAGTGTTTGACCTACTTTTATATGCATATATAGAAACAAACTTTAGTTAATTAGTTATTTGTATTACAGGTCAAATGACCTAATTAACTATAAATACATCAGTCTTAAACCTACTCCAAACTAGCTATTAAGTCCCCTAAGACCAGGACTTGTGAACTGTCGTCCACTAGGAGTTTGTAAACTCCTGATATCACGCTTCCTCAAGCAAGGTGCTCGTGTGACCCCGTCACACTATTAATAGTCCATGATAAATTACGGATAGTTCCCCCATAAAAAACTTGGTATAACCATGCAAAATTCATGTTAACAGTTCAGCATGAAAATTCGAGTCTGAAAGGCAACTTGATTTCGTCGCTAATTTAATTCTTTAGTGCATGTACTGAACTTTCCTTTGGAATGTACCTATATCAGAAAAACTCTAACACGGGCAACATGGACGATCACTATGAAAAAATGTAAAAGTGCATTGAAGTCCTTAGCAGAGCTGTTTACAGAACTGGTCATTTTCTGTCTTTGCTAGAATTGCTGAAATCCATCACAGCTCGGAGAATATCCCATCTCTGTCGTATCAAATCATTGGACGAGTTGGTTCCAACTTCCTTGTCGAAGCGACGCCAGAAGTAAAGACAAACAAATAAACCACAATTGTCGCTGTCTCTCTGGATGGGTGAGTGCACTAACGTGATGGAGTATAGACAACGACGGAAAAATCCGGCGACACAAATATCCGACATTGAACGTGGGACGTTTAATCTCTATAGTGAACACAAACATTACTTTTATCCAATCAAAACATATTACTTCCAAATTTTAGGCCCAATAACGCTGCGATAACAACGAGTGGTTCCTAACAAAACGAGACCTGGTCAATTAAAACCTTGCTCATTCTGCGCAATGAAGCGCATTGAACGCAGCTATACGATCAGGGTAAAGCGAGTATCTGTAGCCTTGGTTGAGGAAGTGGAAATCGAGGAGGCATCGTATCAGCTCCATATCGCTCGCGGGACAGTTCACGGTTGGGCAAAGCAGGCGAGCAGCATCCGCGAATTCAAGGGCAGCGCTAAGTCCACGACGTTAAAAGGTCAGGGACGCAAGAAATATTTCCTAGCATCCCTGTCCTGGTAACATATATGAAGCAAAGCTCCGTCAAAGCGCTAAATGCACTGGGGGTAGTGCGAAGGAGAAACGTCTTCGTGCTATTCAGTCTACTATTGCTGCATGGGATTCCATTTCACATAGCACAGTAATTCGTAGCTTCGCGAAAGCTATTCCGCAGGACCCTGAGATGAATGTCTAAAACAAGTTCTTTTCTATGTGTTATCCGACGATCTGTAAATTTCTTTATACGCATATTCTCGCATTTTATTCAATAAAATCTGTTGTTTTTCCTGTGCCGGACTTTTGTCGGTCGTTGTGGACCACTAATACTATGGAGGATCGCATTCAGTGATGCCGGATTTTTCCGTCGTTGTCTGTACTGTTGTGAGGGGCTTTTTGTACGAGTTCGTCAGCTATCTCTGTCAGTATGTTCATATTTGCTCGCTTGCCCAAGCTGTCATAGCAGTAGATAGTCTGTTTTGAGTTGACTACAACGATACACGTCCACTGATTATCATTCACGTTCTGCAACATCAAAATCATATGCATTCCAAATCCGGCTAGTTTACTTAGCATCACAGGTGGAATGCGTTTGCCTTTATCTGAGGCAGGCGTTGCCATCTTAATAGTAGCGCTGTTCTCATACTTGGTAACTCGTGTATGAGTAAACGCGTTAATAAAGTTGTCATTGTACTAGCACTTCCCACGAGCACAATACACGTGCATCCAATCCAAATGAAAGCCTTCCCAAAAGCCTTGACGTCGCTGATATGGGCACGCCTGAAGTAACCTTTTTGCCATCCATTTAGCTCCTTCCTTCTCAAAATTCGCGTCAATGTTTCCCATTAGCAACGAATAACACATCATTCCATCTTTGCAAACAACCTCTAAACTGGATAGGTATTTCACTGCCATCAACAGCCTCTGTGTGAAGCCTCCAATTTCACTAATAGTCAGCACCCAACATTTAGCATTTGGATTTATTTGGCTACTTAGATCCGTAGTTTTGAAAGTAGCTGCACGTTCAATCATGCGTAAATCTTCTTGGACAAAACCTTGAGGGAATCGAAATGGAACAGGGGTAAAAGTGAGTATACACTTCGCTATGGTAATTTTTCGTTCTGTTGTGCTGATACCGAACTTATAATGTGTTTAGGAATGACGAGAGATCCTCAAGCGGTAGTTCGCAATTTCTAAAAAGTCATCGACTTCGATGACATCATCTCCCCGCAATGCGTTGCGTAATTTTGCTCCACTGTTGTACTCTTTACGATCTTTTCCCCGCTGTTTAGATTCTACAGCTCTATCTTTTCGGGGTCTACCCACCCTGGATCTGGGGTTGAACGCTGCAATGTTACCTTTTTACCATTTGTCTTCTTCTTTCCCTTGGTAGTGCGCGTCGATTCGAAATTGAACCCACTTTCATGAACGCTGGGGCTCTTTTGCTCTATCAAAATCCTTTTTGTGTCTGAAACTTGAGTAGGCGGCAGCTCGCCGTCGTAGTCATATTTATTTTCTCCTTCTCCACAGTCATCTTCGCGTTCATGCTATCCATTGGTACCTCTCCCTGCCGCAGCTTTTCCCACCAATTCTCCGATATATCCTGAGCATCTTTGAATTTATCATCTGGTAAATCAGTAAGCTCAGAAGTGATCCTGCTAAAAACGTTCTGCGCACTCTTGTACTTGTCGCGCTCCGTCATTTGTTTCATCATATCGCATCTTCACATTTAGAATTGATACGCAGAGGGAAAGTGATATCAGTCGATTCGTCGTCTAAAGCTCCAACTCACAGCCATCTTTGTTTCGATTTATGAGAGGGAAACGTGTTCACGAACATGGTAGAATCATGGTAAAAAAGCATGGATACATATTAGCAGATACATTTAAAACATGGTAAAACATGGAGATTCGCAGTCAATACAGTATCTTTTAACGATGCCCGCATCTGCAGCAAACTTGTACTCACATAAGTAAATTTCAGCACGCCACTCACTTGTCATCCCGAGAAACTGATTCATCTCATCGTCGTAGTTGATGTGTCTCTGAGAACCTGGCATTATAACGCGAGTAGCATACTCGTCCACCTTCCGGCGCTGATAGCGCAATGTAGCTTCTAAGCACTGCCTCATGGACATCCGTCTCTCCAGATTTGCTTTCAGCTTAACAAAGAAGTTCTCGAGGCGATTATTGGTGTTGTTCTTGAAATGGAGAAGATCCATGTGGAAACGTGTGTCCCATATTTCTAGTACCCCATCTAATTCGAATCGAAGTAGGTCCACTGTGTGCTTCGGCCATCGCGACACGCTAGCAGTTTGAATTCGTCGGCGTGATGTTGTAAGTCATCCATTGATTTTGACATTACCATGTTATGTACACCATAGTCAAGCTGTTTTAATACGTTACTTGAGTACGTTCCATACTTTTGTCATCCCGTACAACACCTCGTAACCATGGAAATCGCAACGTACCATGCGAACATCAGAAAACATACTCCGTAGCACATCGATATCATTTAAATCTTTGTCCACCATAATCACATTTGTCTGTTTCCAATTATCCACAGCCTGGAATTGCTCAATGGTTTTTGTCATATGCCAGTCGGCGTTCCTCTCAATCACTGAGTATTGTACTGGTCGGCCACAACCAAACTAATCCATAACCATTAGAGTGTACAACTGGTAGTTGTATCTGAGCCAGATCATGCACAAAACATGGGTAAATCAGTAAAACATGGTTAGTCAAAGCATGATCTCTTCTGGAATACCATTGTGATCGCCTGTTGGTTTTGTTGGTACAATCCACTAATAGGATTCCGGGAAAACGCTTGTACAATTTGCGCATGCGCTGAGAACTAACCGAGATGACAGCAGTTTGCCCCTTTGAATTTTCGTTGACGTCAGCGACATTGTCTAACGCCTCCAGTCCGAAATTGACCAACAACTCGGTTACTAAGTCCTCATCACTTCGGTAACCACCTAAATATTTGTAGATAGAACGACAAACATATTTAGTACTCCAAATATATTGTATGTGAATAATCCATAGAATGTTACACACACCGCAGCTCTTGATCTTCGAGATCATGTTGTACACATCCTTCAACTGCACATAATGCGGAGAACGTTCGCGAATATAATCATAGATTCTGCTGACTTGACAACCATTAATTCCACGTCTTTCATGACCGGGTCTCCACTGGGTATCCGTCGAACGAACGGATAACTCTGAAATATTTCTTCCAATACAGGATTAGAATGGCCATAGAACGCCTGTTTCACCCCTATGACCCATTCATCAGGAGAACGTCTAGCAACTTGGGTTCTAAATCTCATTGGGCAGCACATGCCGTTGACTTTGTGCCTAGGCCGAACCTCCTTTAAACGAATTCGAGGTTTCCAACCATGTGTACAAATGTACACTCGCTGATATGGGTCCATTCGTTCAGGAATCACTTGCAGTTCCGAGGCAGGTTTACCCACGTTTGACTTTATTCTAGCAATTTGACGGTTCCTTAGTCGCACATTTTGCGTCTCACAAATAGCCAAAACTGTCTTCGAATCTCTCTGATACTTTTGTAGATATTATTCAAACTTTTCCCAGTTCTTGGGGTCTCATGAACAAGATACATCACCTCCTCATTTGCAGCAAGCGCACGCTTCCGACTTCCACGTGAATTGCCAGAAATATTTTCACTGCTTTTTACATTGCTTCTTTCTTCATCATTACCACTATCTTCACCATCGCTATACGAGTTACCATCGCCTTCTTTTTCGCTTGTAGGTACAAGCTTCGTTGAACTATCTTCACCAGAAACAATATCATTCGTGCTCTGAGCGTTCGGTATCCCACCACGTTGCGATTCACTTGCAACGAAACTTTCACCAGACTGACGGGGATTCGCAGAGCCATCAGAATCTCCATTGTCATCGCTACTACTGCTTGTAGCTGCAGGTATGTCTAGCAATCGCGCTAGCTTGTATGTTGTCTTTGACCAGGGCATGCTGCAGTGAACAATCAATAGTACAAAACACGTTCAAAACTTGGTCACAAACAGGGTTCATACATGTTAGTCACTATGACGAGCGTCAAGCAATTTAGCTAACTGAAGACTCATACGTCCGTGGATCTAAGAAGACAGACACGAAATTAGGCAAATATCAACCATCACACACGATAATACATCTCAGTCAGTTCAACCCTTGCATCTTTCGCATCTACATTTAAATAGATGGCATACCTTGTCCTTATTTATCAGCTTTTCACGCAGGTACGGTGGTCTCGCACTGCTCCAATCGGCACACCGCGTCACAGGACATTTGCCACGACATTAGCAATAGCGCGATTAGCCAAAGCACAAACACAGAAGCCGCACCTTTTGTTCTCAGCACCAGTAGTCTTGCGGAAATGCCTACGAGAGGGGGGACTCTGTGGTGAAGTGGATCACTAAGAATTTACAAAATGTCGGTTGTCACGATATAAAGCTATGAAACGTGAATCCACGATCCGCAGTTGGGGATCCAGATCTCGGTGATCAATGATCTAGAGATATTACGTCGGGATCAAACGGTGATATGGCACCCGTCAGTGGAGATCTATATGCTGGGAATGGACATGGAGAAGTAATGTGTGGAAGTGGATGGTGTGGAGGACCAGCGATAATGAGGTTACGATGCATGCAACTGGGATCTATATTGCGAGATCTAGGAATCTGGATCCACAGCTAAATATAAGTGATCCGAGGCCACGCACATCATGTCAAGATCAAGTGGTGATCTGGAGACTGGCGGCGTGTATTGGGCTTAAACAAGCTGTTAATAGGCATATCGCAAAGTGTTATGGTTGGATCCGGCCGGGAAGTACAAGATCAAGGTGGTCCGATAGATCCACAATTAGAGCAAATATGATCTAACCAAATGGGGAGTGATCTGATGCGTGAAGCATGTGATCTGGATATTACAAGACCCGATGACGATATTGGTGAATGGAAGAGTCCAGATCACGACATAGCGACTAGTGATCTGACGTTTATGGTCCAGATCAGGTATATAAGGATAGCGACTGCTACGATGGTGAAGAGCGATTACAACGATGGTGAGGAGTAAGAAAGGACTAGTATCAAGACAGCGTAAACAGTCGAGGTGTTGTGGAAGATAGGATACAGGATGGGATAGGTCTTAACATTAAATCAGAACCGAATTTGCATTGCACGACCAAGTGCTCCGCTACGCGCCTGGAAACGGGAACTACATGGGCCCTACGGTATTAATAGCGAGTTAGGTGTGTAGACCTAGGATGGGTGATTATATCTAGATAATATATTGGTTAGATCCAACCTCCTAGTATCTTACCCTAAGTGCAGATCCAGGATCCCGGCATTAATTGCTTAGCCGGTAGATCTTCGGTATCTCAACGACCAAGATCGCGCTGTAGGAAGCGCCAAGCAATCAAAGGGCCTCAAGTAAAGGAAGAACAACACTAAAAGAATTACTAAAAGGTCATATTCATATCTAAGCCGCCGGATCCAAGCTTGATCAAATCTCTTGGACCCCGGATCTACTACTGGCGAGTGGTGTGAAGACTCCCACGCTACTCTACGACCCCAACGTCACGCCAAGACCTTCAACAAACACAGATCGAACAACTTAGAAGTCACCAAGAGAGGAAGATCCAGCCCAACCGACGGGTTCACAAGGTGAGCAAGTTCAGCGGATCACGGATCATCGGAGGACCCCCTTCGTTAGTCGGTGTCCGGGCATTGGTGGGAAGTCGGATCCAGCAACCTCGCAGATTTTGCTGATCCCGCTACACCACAACTCTAGCGACTAAACATACGTAGATAGCTGCACATCAGCCAAATACGACATCACAATCAGTTCTACACCTTTATCATCAATGGACAGACACGCGGCACCCGATAAAACGCAATATCTGTCAACACACGAAGGGGGATAACGCTGGGAGTCTACAGAGGGATCTGGGGTTCTCAGGGCTTCGTAAGGACGGCGCATGTTCGGAGGGTGGCGTGGGCTTCGTTTTTCCGACACGTGGCAGAATGACTGGCTGAAGAGAATGAAATTTAAAAATACAACACCAGCCACAGCGCTATTAGGACGGATGGGTCCACAAGGTGTGGAACGGCGTGCCGTCCCTGGTCAATATGAAGCGAAGTCCGATGCTAGGGTAAATCGTGTAGCTTAAGAAACAAGTGGACAGTACAGTTTTTAAGTATATTATCGTCCATGTGCTATCAGTTGTACGCGGTCTTTCAACAGACACTTGGTTTTCACTAAAGTAACGGAACGCAGTACAGCGGTGCGAGATAGCGCAAAAAACCGGTAATATCGATTTTCTGACTTGGTTTTACTAACTACCGGTTTCAAAAATTGGTCAAAACTGCGCAAAGAACCCAAAACGTGAGTGCCTTTTACCTGCAGATACCCAAAAATAGCAAAATTGGATTCTTTTGACCCATTTCTGAGAGCGCACTACGGTACTGACAGTCGACGCCGCAGGAGGACATTCCTGCTGACGAATCGAATGCGCAGGAGGATCAGCAGCAACATCCTCGAGACCCAATTGCGACCTTTTCACTTGGAGTGTGTATACTCTTGATACCACGCTTCCTCAAGCGAGGTGATCGTGCGACCCTGTCACAAACCACACATTCTCCTCGTGTTCATATTGTCGCGATCAATTGCCTCGCTAGTGATGAGTACTCCGACAATCGCTTCGTCGACTTCTTCAAGCATTGCATCTCAATACACTCTAATTTGAGTGACTAGTATAGACCAGCTCGAACACGAAAAATGCTCGAACACAAAAACACCAGTAATGAGCCAAATGTCTTTGTCCTTCGTCAGTTGGTGTTGTTAGGTGATAATGGACCGACAACCCAGCTTACATCAAGACTTGAGTCTAGAGTGAAGGCGATTGATAAGTTGCTTCAACCTGAGGTTAACTATAGCCATCGCATCATCGAGATTCACTGCTGTCCCCACGTTGACCTTCATTCTGATCCGAGTAGTAGTTCATTCTGTTCATTGCCAAAGTACATGTTCGAGCTCAACAAAGTAAAGAAAAGCTGTGCGTCATCTCGTTACTAGTCTACTTCCAACTATTACTTCCATTTGCATTTAGTCAGAAGACTGCACTCAACTCGAGAGAGAACGTCACTATTGCCATACACATTTTCTGATCCAAGTTCAACTTTGTCCTTTTTCTTCATACTGAAACCAAGTGAAAAACTGCATCCATCGTTTTTCTTCAGTTCGCAATCGACTTGCAGACGCAAACTTGCTTCCTCGGACCGACCGACGACAGTCTTCAAGCAGAGGAGAAAGATCCGCCGACAGCATGGGCGCGGCCAACAGCGTGCGCAAGCTCACGGTCGACAGCATCGCGCTGCTGGAGCAGCTGGAACCCAACGCTGGTGAGCTGGCGGCCAAGCGCGCGGTGCGGCGACGCGTGCAGCAGTTGCTCAAGCAGCAGTGGCCCACGTGTCGCGTGCTGCCCTTCGGGTCGTCCGAGAGCGGTCTGGGCTTCGGCGGGTGCGACGTAGACCTCGGAATCTACTTTGAGGACGTGGATGTGGACGCACAGGGCCAATTCTCGCCTCAGGAGCGGGTGGAGCTGCTGGCCGCTGCCTGTGAGCGTCTGTCTGGGGCGTTTCAAGTGCAGGAGTTCGTCCGCAACGCGCGAGTGCCGGTGATCAAGTTGTGGGACGTGAAACGGCAGGTGGCGTGTGACGTGTGTGTGGGAGGCATCAATGCGCTGCTGAACACGGCGTTGCTCAAGTTCTACGGCCAGGTGGATCCACGAGTGCGTCCCTTGGTGTTCGCTGTCAAGTACTGGGCCAAGCAGCGAGGCATCAATGACTCGGTTAATGGCACATTGAGCTCCTATGGTAAACTTGCGTTGCGATCTTTCGGGTGATTTCATGGCTGATTAGTGTTTGTGGTAGGCTACACGTTGTTGCTGATGTTCTACTTGCAGTCACATTACGCGGAGATGCAACTACCGGCAGTGCCTACGGTGTTTCAAGAGCTGCAGTCACAAACAAAGGTTTCCGTGCTGCTTGAGCGTCTGCAGTCGTTCCCGATGATGGAACTTCCATCTACCTTCGGCACCTCGGAGGTGAATTCGGTCGGAGCGCTACTCGCAGGGTTTTTCGACTTTTATGCGCATCGCTTTAATATGGAAGATGAGGTTGTGAGTATCCGCATGGGAAGAGCACTGTCGAAGACGACCAAGTGGAGCCATCCAGTGTCCTGGAGACTGAGCATCGAGGATCCTTTTGAGCTTGCGCATGATCTGGGGCGTGTGATTTTCCACCGACAGGGTCAGGAGCTCATTCGTTCGGAATTTAAGCGTGCGAGTCAGCTACTGAGTGGAGATCATCGTCTCGAAGACATTTGCTTGCCAGATGAAAGCTCGTGGAACGTCATGGCAACGTGCTACATTTGTCATGGCAGAGATCACACCACTCGAGACTGCGGCCAACTCATTCACCAGCGATTGTCACCTGGTGGCAGCAGTGCAATTTCCCATTTCTCGGACTGCTGGTACTGCGGTGAGTACGGTCACTACAAGGCGGAGTGCCCCATGCTCTTCTTCCGCGACATTCCGTGTCCTACTGAGATAGCGAAGTCTGACGACACGTCAGCAGATGCGGCCCCTGAGTTAGGCTTCATTCCGCTCGCAGGATTTGCGCCAGCTTCTCCTCCCATCGCGATCCCAGTGCTTCCTACTCCGAAGACGATATCCCCTCGCGTGAGCAAGGAGCGTCCTTGGGAGCGAGGACTAAGTCCGAACAGCTCGCCGATGCTTCGTTTGTCCAGGAAGAAGAAACGTGCGCGTCATGGTTCCACGTCGTTGACATCTTCGCCGTCGCCATCTTTGAACTCGCCTTCGAATGGGTTGTCGCAGTCAGAGAAGCGTCAACAACAGCAGCGCTATCAGCAGCAGCGACAAGAGCAACGCCGTCGGAACTTTACGCTGCTGGAGCCATCACGGAAATGCGGTGGCAACGCTCGAAGCGGCAAGTCGTATGTCGGCAAGGTGCTGTGTCCGTCCTAGCGAGATGAGCGCTACATCTCCATTTCTAGTTTTGTTTATTAGCGTATGTATTTAGCCGCAAGGTGTCCGTCCACATGGACAACCTGTCAGATCGATTGACAAAATCTGTAAGATATTCACAATTCCATCATCCTATTTTCATCAATATTAAATTGAAATAAATTACATAATTGAACAATTATTGGACATGTCAATCGACTGGACGCAGCACAGTCCAAAATCACCATCATGTCTGTCCGAAGGAATGTGCGTCTACGTCGCGAGTACCTGTACCGCAAGGGTCTGGAGGGTAAGGAGCGCGCACTGTATGAGCACAAGCAGCAGCTGAAGGAGGCCATTCGCAGTGGCAAGGCCATCCCCACGGAGCTGCGCAGTGTTGAGTCTAAGCTGCGCCATGAGATGGAGTACGACGACGAAGCGCATGAGAAGCCGCTGAACCACATCGATGACGAGTACAAGAACGCAGGATGTTCGACCCCAAGATCGCCATCACCACATCTCGAGACCCGAGCTCGAGACTCAAGCAGTTCGCTCAGGAAATCCGCCTCATCTTCCCCAATGCCATCCGTCTCAATCGTGGTGCCCACACTGTTGGAGATGTAAGTAGAACACGATCTAGTGGTTCATGAGACTATTATTACTCGTGTATATTGACTGTTTGATGCTTGTAGTTGGTGGAGAGCGCGAGGTCTAACGACTTTACAGATTTGTTGCTGGTTACCGAGACCCGTGGAGAACCAGGTACGTTGCAGGTCACGTTGGTGCTGTTGTGCTGGAATCTGACGGGCTCTGTTGCTGGGTAGATGGTCTGGTTGTGTGCCACTTGCCGTACGGTCCGACGGCCTATTTCTCGTTGAGCAACACGGTGTTGCGTCACGACATTGAAGACCGGGCCACGATCTCAGAGGCGTATCCGCACCTCATTATCAACCAATTTGAAACACCGCTGGGTCAGCGCGTTGCCAACATTTTGAAGCACCTGTTTCCAGTGCCCAAGCCAGACGCCAAGCGCGTTATTACGCTCTCCAACGACAACGACTTTGTATCCTTCCGTCATCACGTTTTCAAGGTGACAGGACGCGAAGTGGAGCTGCAGGAATGTGGCCCGCGCTTTGAGCTACAGCTGTACCAAGTGAAACTCGGAACGCTAGACCAGAAGGAGGCGGAGAACGAGTGGGTGTTGCGGCCGTACATGAACTCGGCCAAGAAACGCCGTGTGTTGTAGATTGATGCCACATGCATGCTTCTTTTGCTGAAATAGATGCTTGATTTTTACTACAATGTTGCATCGTAGCGGACATCAATCGAATGACCTGCTTCCTGCACTAACTTCACCAATCACAAGACACATGATTTTCGTCTACAGAGCCGGAATTGATTCTAGTTCGTCATGTGGTCTTACAGCGACACGTTGATTTCAGCTTGCAGGAACGAGTCTCCGGGGATACGAGCAAGAATCTTGCTGAGCGGATTCACGGGCGGTGCGTACATCTCAAATGTAGCAGGTGCCGTCGTGATCTTACTCAAGTCCAGGTGGAAGAAGGTCCAGCACCCCACTTCAACGTCCTGTGTAACAAGACTCCGATGACGCAGCTCCATGACCGCAACACAACCTAAATAAATAAGTATCGTTAGTCCGTGTGAGCAACATGACAATAACAATGAATCTTACCGTCCTTGAGATGTTCAAGCGGCGTCTGCAGATACCAAGTGTTGCCAAACCACCAGTAGTTTCCTCCCGTCTGGATAAGTGACTTCGGAGTGCGTTGTGCCGTGTCAACGACAGCGCCCTTGTAATCCATGATGTAGAGGTTGAAGTGTGGAGTCTCCATAATGGGGCCAGTGGCCACTGCAATAGCGCCCAGGAACACTGACACATACGTACTGTCGTGTAACCTGTCCGGTGGTGGGAGGAGTGATGGAGTAATCGGCGTCAACTTCTCGACAGGAATAGTGCCTTCAGCTTGGGGTTCTTCAGGCTCGACCGAAATTGTTTCCACCTTCGGGGCGTGAGTCGCGGGATTGAGGATTTCCTTCAAGTCATCCTCCTCGGCAATCTCCATAGCGGAAAGACCTTTCAAATTCTTGATACTCGAATCTGCACCACGCTTCATGAGCGTCTCTACCAGATCGTAGCGCTCCAGTTCAACCGCATAATGAAGAGCAGTGTCTCCATTCACATCGATAGCATTTGGGTCAGCTCCATTCTCAATAAGCCAGACACACACCTTGGCGGCCTCGAAACCTTCGTCTTCATCATTTTGAACCGCCAGGTGCAAAGGTGTAAAACCGAGTTTGTTTTTCATGTTGACGTAGTCGCGGCGCAATCCACTATCAATGCAGATCATGTTGTGGTTTGGAGGACTCGTCGTGGTCACGCGCACGCCCTGCACCTTCCGGATAGCAAGCATCCATTCATGCACCTCTTGTTCCGTGTCGGCTACAAACGAGAGCATGCCATCAGGGTTTTTGGAGCTTTTGAGACGCGGAGATCGGATCTCGAAGCAGCAGTCTACGTCAGAGTTGCGCTTCACTGTGGCATCGCAGAGCTCGACGATCTTCAGCGGAATTCTGTCCTTCTCCGTTTTATAATAAGACAAACAAACCTCGTCCACCATCACATAGCGTTTAGTAGCCCATCGCGTGCCGCTAGCTTTTCGAAGGAATCCCTCCTTGTACACTTCGATCTGGAGTGTCGTGGGTAAAACAGGTGGAAGACCGCCGATGGATGATGATAGGCGGCGGTTGTTTCCAGCCTTCGATGTCGATGACACGAGGTTTCGGCGACCATGGCGCTTGGGCGCGTTATGATCGCCAGGTTTGAAGCCTGGCTGCATTGAAAATGATGAAGTCGACGCGGTTGACATGCCACGCATGCGCGGGTCGAAACCTCCTACAGGACTCCGACTGCCAATTGAGACACTTTTTGACGGCGAACGAGACGAAGGGGTCGACATAGTTGCAGTGCTAACGCTGGAAACAGAACGAAGTTTCATCTCGGACGGGTCATCACTGGCACTGCTCGTACTGCTTGCACTTCGTGTACGAGCTGCTCCGAAGTCGAAGTGTGCACCGGGGTTTGAGTTACGATTGGCAACCTTCGCGAGTAAGCGTAACATGTCCAAGTGTGCGATGCGGCTCGCATAGTGCAGCGGTGTACTGCCTGCTATATCCTTACCATACACCAAGTCTTCGAGTTGAGGATTTTCCTCCAGAACGAAGCGTGCTAGATTCAAGTCGCCATTCTTTGCCGCCACATGGATCAATGACATCATGTCGTGGTCACGGTCACGCACCCGTAGCATTCCTGGCATCTCTTGTGCAATGTGCAGCACCTCTGTCAAATCGTACGCGTTGGCAGCATCAAACAACGCCTGGGTGCGGTTTCGCATTCGCACGCGAGACAGAAAGATCCGAACGACTGCAAGCACTCGGGCCATTGACCGACGTCGCACATCTGCTAGCTTATGAGCTCTTTTTTGGCGGTAGACACTTTGTACCAAGATGATTCGTTGCATAGTCCGGTGATACTTCTTACGTTGGATGTAGCCACGGTAAAGTGCTTGAGTTTTTACAACTCCACGGCGGAAACGAATGAACTGGCGGCGACCAAAGTAAGTGCGGACAGCGCTCTGCACCACACGTGCCGCTGCCTGCATTTTCAGGTAGTGTGTACGCTCAACTGTCATGCGTGAAAATGCCTGAATCGTGATGATCTTCTCCCGCGTATCACGGTATTTCTTTGCTTGGGCATGACAGCGCCATAGAGACTGAAGCAGGGTCACCTGTCTGTCCCGCATGGTGTACTGCTTGCGAGCACGGTGCATCCTCCAGAGAGACTGCACGATAATGATTTTTTTGCGTTCATCGCGATATCTCTGACGACAAATAACCATACGACCAAATGCCTCAATGCGAGTTGCCATCTTCTTCTCTCGCAGGAATTTTCGGCGCACAAGTGAGCGGCGAATCATTGCCTGAGAGTTGATAGTGGCTTCTCGGCCCTTAAGATATTCAGTGCGAACGCGGTTTGCACGTACGCGAGCTTGAATCATAATGATGCGTCGACGAGAAATCTGGAAGTGGCGCCGGGCAAGGAAGCCGCGAGTCACTCGCGCAATCTGAATTTGCGCTTTGTTACGAGCGACCGCGCGCATGCGAGCCTTCTTACCGTATTTGAGGCGGGCGTTGAAACCACGACCCGCAGCATGCAGCACGATAGCTGCCTTCTGCATTTCGCGATACTTGTTGCGTGCAGCATAGCCTTTGTACCTGGAAGCAATCACGTTTGCTGCCCCACGCATCTCCAAGAACTCGGCTCGCTGCCTGTGCATCTTGCGCGCATTTGCAACCTTAGCCGCAGCATGCTTCTGCTTGAGGAAACGTTTGCGTGCCAAGTAGCGGCGAATCTGAGCCTGAATTTTTGTTGCCGCAGGTGGGGCTGTTCGCAAATAAAGCGCATACTTGCGAGCAGCATTGCCGCGGGCATGACTCTGTACGAGAATGGTGGCTTTGCGCAGACGCAGGTACTTTCGACGCTGAATGAACTGCCTCGCTACGGCATTGAGCAATGTGACGCGATGACGCATGAGCTGGTAGTGACGCTTTGCCAAGTACATACGCGTCACAGCCTGAATGCGGATTGCTTTCTCGCGCATATCCAGATACTTTCGGCGTTGTTGGCGCCCACGAACATACTTTTGAATCACGGTAGCTGCCTCGTGTAAGATCTTGCGAGCCTCGTTGTCTAGAATTCGCAATTGACTGTCACGGAGAAACACCTTCTTGTGGCCGAGTTGCCAGTTCTCACGCGGAATGAAACGAAGAATGACTTCACAGTACTCTTTGTCTGTCATGTTCGCCCTCTTCTGCTTAGGAACGTTGCGAGTCAGAATTTGATACTTCTCATGGAACTCTTCAAAGAGCCGTCGAACAGGGAAACCAGATCTTCTGATACGCACAGTCTCCATGACACCGAGATAAATAAGCTGGTTAAGAATCAGCTCGGCATTCCAGCCTTGAGGAAAGCGCAGGTTATTGGGCTTAACACACCGCACGAAGGAAGGCGATGTAGCTTTGAGTTCCAACATCAAGTTAGCCATCTGATCACGGAACTTGCGACCAACGGTCATGGTACCAGTCATCTTGTTGCCCATTTTCCGGATGGGCTTGCGTGGATTGGCACCACCCGCCGCTGCTCCCGCTTGGGCGATCGGATACAACTTACGCAGGAACTCACACTTCGAGCTGTCCATGAGTGAGATAAGATCATTGTGCAACGAGTCATCGTTCTTTTCCAAAAAGCCATTGACATTGTACGTGACTTCACCTGCATAGTGGTGAATCACAAACTCATCCGTGGCGAATCGTGGCTTCGAGTAGTAAATAGTTGTTCCCTCAGGAACCTTCCCCTTTGGTAGATGCGTTTGGTGCAGCTTCTGAATAAAGTTCTCATCACTTGCACGTCGACCGAGCATTCCTTGCTCATCCAGGAGAGGCAAAATACCCAGTGGTTTCTTATCAATCAGGTCTAGACACGGTCCATTGTCTTTAAACTCCAGGCGAGAGAAGTCAATGCCTTCCTCAACGTATACCTCCTGTTCGTAGACGAACACGTGCTGGTTAAATTGCTGCTGCAACATTTCGTTGGTATAGTTGATGCATAGCTGCTCAAACGAATTCACTTGCAGACTTTCGAAACCGAAGATATCCAGGATTCCGATAAACTTGGAGCCAGCCCCAACGCCAGAGCTACCACCAACATTGGACGTTGATTTGTTGATTTGGGACACCAGCCAGTCGAAAATCTTGCTGAAAATGTCCTTTGCCAAACCGTTTCGCGATTTCACCGATTCGACTGCGGTCAACGCGATTTCTGCCACCGATCCACGTGCACCAGCAGACATCGTTCGCTTGGTAAGAGCAAATTCTAGCTCATCCGGCGTTACCATCATCAGCTCGGCCAAATTCGTGACATCTTCTGGGTGAGCAATCTGGGACTCATTCTTGGCATTCTCCGTAAATTCCATGTTACCCAAATGCAATACGCAAGCAACGAGGCGGAAGATAGTATGCTGCAACTCCGGTGGGATACCCACTGTGCCCATGGCTTCAACAAGTTCCTTAAAGTCCTTCTTGTCGTTGATCTCTGGCACTTGAATGCAATTACCTTGGTTCAGGAAGTAAAACTCACTTGCAGGCTTGAGTTTGAGCGTGCTCTTTTCTTCTGCGGCTAATCCCGCACAAAGTTGGTAGAAGATATGGTAATTGCGCTCAGACTCAGCACTACCAACGATTCGACTCTTTTCCAGCAAGAAATGGCTCGTCGTAGCACCCGAGATGGTACCGTCGGCATGGTAGTAGATCTTGATGAATTTTCCGAATCGACTACTGTTGTCATTGCGGATGGTTTGGCATTACCGAATGCTTCCAGTAGCGGGTTACTCTGTAACACACACTGCTCAACTGAAGATCCGCCGTTCTCAGTCTTCGGTGCCTTGGGCGTTTTCTTGCCAATCTCAGAAATATTGGCTAGATACTACAACACTAAATTAGCAACAACTTGGCAGTAAAAAGTTCAAAAGGTAACTACAACGTACTCTCATGATGTACTTGGAAGCCTCCGTTTTACCAGCTCCACTCTCTCCAGACACAAGAATCGACTGACATTTGCCATCCTTCATCATAGCATGGTATGCTCCATGAGCCGTCGAGTAGACATGTGGCACAGGGTTCTCCAGTTTCCCAATGGAATCAAGTTCTGGGAAGTTGTAGAGCATGGGAATGTTCTTGTACGGGTTAATTGAGATGAGAATGTCGCCTGTGTACGTGTAGATCTTGTCTTCCAGGTAGCGTCGACGCAGCAGATCGAGCAGCGGCGCCTCGTGTAGATTATCCATCTCTGCCACATTGTCCAGGTCCACAGAGTGCGTTGGATCGTACGGATGAACCTGCTCGAAGTTGAACTGCTGCTCTGTGTCGTCGTCCGGTAGCAGCACGTGGAGCTTCTCGCCGTCGTCCTCCACCACAGTGCCAAGCTGCCACACATTGCGTGGGTCTGGACACCAGACCTTCTCGCCCTCGCGACGGGCTGGTCGCTTCTCCGCCATGACAAGAGCTCTCGGGGGGCGGAATGACTGATTTCGTACAGTAGATACGACTTGGTCCGGAATAAATGGTGCTTCAAGCAGATGGAAAATCCAGCTTTGGCCCGGATTAATTGGGACACGTGGGTTCATTCAATGGAACAAATGACTTGGTTAAAGTATACTCATCGACATGGGTTCACTTGGTGAAATGAGCTGTTGTTTTAAACCAATCAGAGGTCGCGTGAAGTACGTGGTGCATCAGCCATTCGACACCATGCAGGACGCTGCGCATTGGCAGACGAGTGAGTTGGCGTGTGCCATTAAGTACCGACTATTAGAGGGTGAAGCAGCGGATGGATACAAAGATGGACTAGTGGCAAGGGTGGGTGTGCCTAGTGAGTACGTGGCCCCGCTCGTGGACCGCGCGTTCGCAATGCACCCTGCAATGTACACGGTCATTCCAGACGACGTAATGGAGCTCCCAGATCTAATCGTACGAGCGAGACACAAGTATTTGGTGCATTCTAGTCACTAACGATTGCTGCTTTCGATGTGGTTGCAGTGGGACGAGTACGAAAACCTCGACTGGAAGAATATCCTGGCCGGTAAAGTGGTGGCCAACGCTTACTGTGTACGCAAGGGACTCTCGCGCAAGGCACAACTGTCTATTTATCTGGCAAAATACATCATGAAGCACCCTGACTGTATGCTGAGCAAGGCGCTGCCGCGCACTCTGGTGGTGGACACGTGGGAAGCCTATGACGAGAGTATGGCGCAGTTTGGTATTTCATTCCGACAGCGTTTGGACTCGTGTCTGTGGGAAGTAAGACAGACACTTGAAAATGAAGACAAGACGTGGATTATGAAACCCAGTGCTACGAACAAGGGTGCCGAGGTTAACGTGATTAAAGACTTTAAGAAGTTGCGCAGCATTGTCAATGAATGGACAGACATTCGTGAGTGGGTTGTCCAGGAGTACATTCAACGGCCATTGCTGCTACGCGGCCGCAAGTTCCACATCCGCGTCTATGTGCTTGCGGTTGGCGGTCTCAAGGTGTATGTGTACCAGCACTGTCTCGTGCTTTGCGCACTCGAGCAGTATCGCGAGGCCGATACAGACAACAACTATTCCCACATCACCAACACTTTCCAGCAGCAGAGCCATCCTGACTTCGTTGAGAGTGAATGCGTATTGTTGCTGGACGATATTGAAGAGATTCTTGCTGAGCAAGGCATTGCTAACGCTGCTGATAAGAAGGCCAAGATCCTTGCCGACATCGGCCTCATCACAGCCGAAACATTTGACGCTTACAAGGGAGAGTTCTCGGTTTTCCAACCACTACCTAACTGCTTCGAGATCTACGGCGTGGACTTCATGGTCGACGAAGACTTTAACGTTTGGCTTCTGGAGTTCAACCCTGGCCCAGATTTTAAGCAAACGGGAGACCGTCTGCACTTTGTTATTCGTGACCTGATGGCAGATACGCTGAGTGTAGTAACGAACGAGTTCTTTTCGGAAAACAAGGATTCGTCAATCAAGGACACCGAGATTGGTGCATTTGCAAAGGTATACGATCAGCAATGGGGAGCCCTTTCCAAGGGTTCGTCCATGAAATTCGTGGAGTAGAAGATTGATCAACATGCCATCCTATAGAGTACAGATCAAGCAAAGCAATCATTTCAACAGGCCGCATTCTATTAGTTCAAAAGTATCTGTTCGTAGTTGCAGATGACAGAAATCCAATGCCTTTCGCGGCAGAAGAAAGCAGGTTGCTTCCTGAAGTCGCTGCCGAGAAAATGTTTGAGCTAGTCGTCGACGACAGCAAGTTCTGCAACTTTATGGCAGACGAATGGGACGCATCATCGACCCCTGCGCGTTCGTGGAACAGAGTGGAGCTATTTGCTCTGCTTCGCCCCTCAGTTGTATCATCCTCACTTGAGCGCGACATGGAGCGCTGAAACTTCCGGCGATTGGAAGGAACAGGAAGCAGAGAGAACCTGGCAACAGGCTCCGCAATCCGAGCTAGGGGTCTTGTGTCTTGAGCTCCAATGACTATCTCCTTTCCATCTGTGAGTACAAAAAGTTAGCGACCAACCTTTTCCTTCACCTACTGCAGCATACTTGGCTCATGACTTACTGATTTTGTTGATATCGTTCGATTCTGACAGGGATGAAAAGAGTAGTCGGCTTTTTCGGAACTGAAGCACAACATTTTCAATCAGCTGAGGACCGTAAATCTCCCAATCCACTGGGTCGACGAACTCGCGCATTCGCTCAAACAAGCTCTTCAGTTTCAGTAAGCCAGGAGAGCATTCTTCCGGATTCAACTCATCACCCCAGCCAAAGCGAATGAAATCAGAGAAGCCTAACGTTGCACGGACAAAGTACATGTCAAAGAGAAACTGCTGGATGCAGCACTCGCCGAAGTTCAGCACTGAATCTTTTTGAGTAGCCTTGGCTTCCACAAGAAGAGAGACCGCGGCATCGTACACCGCCACACTTACAATAGTAAGTTGGTCTACAAGCACTTCGCGAATAGTGCGCTGCATCAACTTGATCTGCTCATCTGTAGTGCCAACAGAATTTTGAATCAACCGATTCGCATCATCCAAGCTGTAGCAACAAGAGAAGAGAAAACTGGATACTGTTGGCGTTTCGCACCACGGAAGCCAAACTTTTTCGTCCCCAAGTGCCATTTCAGACTCTGAGGAAGAATCATCCGTGTCTCCTCCTAGATCTTCGTCAGAGATTACTTGCTCTACCCAACCCTCGTGAGTAGCAATCCATTCCTAGATAAAGAAAACGATTTTCGTTGATTAATATGTGCGCCTTGTCAAGTGTTATATCACCAGCACCGTCGTACCTCGTTGGTCGAACCATACTGCTCGATCAGTAGCAACTCGCGCAACGGCTCAATCTTCTGCTCTAGAAGGATAGTTGCCCATGCTTCACAGTACTTCTTTGACATGCTGTGGAGTATGTTGACAAATAGCTGTGGATATGAAGACTTTTGCTTTATCTCAGAAACAAGATAAAGAGAATGGAACCCTACAGCATCCACTCGTCCGAGTTCTTCATCAATGAAGCACGCGATATCCTTGTCTCCTCCAAGAATTTCCTGTTCATCATAAATGAGTCATCATAGATTCTCGGCCACTAAAACGCGGCCATATCAACTTACCTCCAATGCAGATTTCAGCTGTGTCTTCCTCACGAAGCCATCACTACAGTACTTCTCATAGATTGGACCAATAGTCAACAGCGAGGAATCCCTCTCGGGTATTGAGACGGTAGTGGAGCTTCCTGGGAATAACTTGTTCATTTGACGATGAAAGCCAGCCACTATTCCCGCCAAAATATTGGAGACGCTTAAGAAGACACTTGGAAGTTGAATTGCAGCTTTCACTGTAGCGATCTTCTGGTTTCCTGGGAGTGGGTACTCCTGCTCGAAAAAAACCACCAGCTTAAACAGCGTACGGAGGAACTCCTCTACCAGGACACTCTGAAGATCACTTGCATCCAAATCGGCCGCCTTCTTCTGAATTGTTTCGAAGTAATCATAGAACTTAACATTTCGAAGCCGGTAATCGCTTCGAGACATGCCTGCCGTATCTTCTAAACTTGCACGAATCTGAGTTTTTATCGCTTCAAGAGCTTCGATGAAAGAGTGCTGCACCAAATCACGCGTGCGTTTTCGGAATGCATCCGCGAAGAGAACAGAAAAAACAGAATCAACAGAAGCACTCTGCTGCTTCTCGAGGCCACTAGGCGTATCTCGGAGAACTCGGCTCCATAGTTGCACGTTCTGACAGCCGCCATTACTTTTGTTCACGGCGTACAGCTTAGATTGTACCTGTGATAGCTGAGAAATCGAGTCAATACTCGAAATGATCGGAGAAGTTACCTCAAGTATCTGTGTAAAGAATACATGAGCAAATCGTCAAAAACACTAACAAACCAAAAAATCTCCAGCATACCTGTTGTCGTTTCCGATGAAACCACCCACTCAGCATCTTAAGCAATTTTCCTGATGAAACAAATTGTTTCAGGTCGTCCTTGACGTAGGGTGGGAGCTGGGGAACTGATCTCAACAGACCGCTTTCGTCTCCATCACCAAAAATGTCTTCTGTCTGTGTAATTGTCATGGAAATGGATTTCAAAATGAGCATTAAAGCACGCTCCTTCTTTACAGGTTTTGCATTTTGCGCTCTTCCGAGTCACGTTTGTAAAGCGGGGTCATCCACTTCGATCGAGCCTCCAGGAACACCTCAAACAGCTTCTCTGCCCCAGTAGCTGGCTCATTCAGCACAACAAGCGTGCACAAGTTATCCGCATAAAATCGGCTCTTCTTGCCTCGACTTACCAGATAACTTTTGGCACATGCTACCATCCTCTGTACAAACAACAACGATGAGCTCATCGCAATAAAAATCTTCACTTTTCCAGGATCATACCGGTCGAAAGCATTGAATGCAAGTCCACTGTGTCTGCAGGAATGGAAAATCCTGTTCCGCACTTTTCGCCACACATTCTTCGTGGATCTTGGCCGCGCGTTGATACAGCTCCAGTGTCTGTAGCGACTCTCCTTCGTCCAGCAGCTGCCACATTTTCTCGGGTACTTCCAACAGGAATGCCACTTTGTCAGCATCAGTAGCACTCAGAGTCTCAGTCTCAGTGGCAGCAACAGTCTTAGTCTCCTCTATATCGTCAGGTTGATCCTCCACAGCTAACGCGCTGGTCAGAGTCAACTCCATCTGCTTCCACATCTCAGGCATCTCCTTGAGAGAAACTTCGAGCCGCAGTGCAGCCGAGTGCATGTTCACGATCTTATCTGCCGACTCAATGAGGTCTCGATACCTCACACCGATCATCTTCTGCATCTCCTTGGTCTTGTTCTCCTTCTCCTTCCTGATCCACAGACACGAGATCATCAGTCAAAGCTCAGCGCATCCTCAACGATATAGGCTTCTCCTTCACTACACCCACAAGCAACACACCTCGTCCTCTCTAGCAACACCTTGGCGTCCGCAATGGATAAGCGGCGGAGGAAGTCGGCCGCATCGTCCGCGCGGGCAGCTCCCGTCGTCATTGCTCTGAATTCGTAGCTGAAGTGGCAGATCGCACTTAAATGAAGTGTGTATACAGCATACACCACTTCCAATTGAATTATGACGAGGCGGAAGGACAGCGACGACGTCAAGGCGCGAAGTGAATCTCGGGACCAATCGCCGCTGACACCCAGCAAGGCGGCGCTGCTGAGAGTGCAGAAGAGATCCAGTCCGGTATGGCGAGGCTGTATGACTTCTAGAGACCTATGAGTCGCGTGGGAGTTGTTCGAATAGTCGTCTCATGATTGTGGTTCCTTGTATACTGACAGTTGCGGCTCGATAGCAGTGGTGAAGATGACGTTGGCAGTGCGGATGACCGAGATGGACAGAAGGTGGTGTCAGCTGCATCCATTTGGCGGGGAGATGATGCGTCCGACCCAGCGAATGCAGATGGTAACGAAGGATGGAGGTGATATGTCCAACTATGGGGTTCTGATGCTTCCGCTGCTGGTTTGAGCAGTCAAGTTGAGCAACATTCGATGGTATTTGCGTGCGGCGCGGGCGCTGTACGAGATGCAGTTTCAAATGAAGCGTCCTTCGGCCATTTTGAAGATGAAACCAAACGCGGTAAATTGGCGGCAATGGAGAAGATATCTGGTGGACGATAGAGCTAAATGGTTGCTGCAATTTCTGTATGCATGACAGTACGGGTTGAAAAGTCGATCCACGTTCGACGCATTGGCGGCACTGGTGTCTCCGCTCCGAGCGCAACAAGTTCTCGGTACGTTTTTGTGTTTCCACCCCGATTCACTCGATCGATGACTGATTGCGGGTGACATGCAGATAACTGGACAGGACTCGAGATCGGTCTCTTCGAGGAAGCTTATGAACGCTTTGGCAAGGACTTCCATGCGATCGCTGAACAGGTACAGAATTCATTTTCGTTAAGCGATTGATTGCTTTCATTGCTCAAGTATTTGTTATTTGCTTTAGCTTCCAAAGAAGACCGTGAAGGACACTATTGCATTCTACTATATCTGGAAGAAGCACGGGTCGTGCGCGAAGACTCGAGATGATGGTAACCTCTCGGACGATTTTCTTCCAGAACCTGAACCGGGCGTATCAAGTGAGACACTCAAATTGATGGATCGACTACGAAGTACGTGGTTTTGCTTCACTCTTGTGATACTGTAATTCTAACTCATTACGTACGAATACTCAGAGCGACAGCTCTACATTCAAGATTACCTTGACGCTGCACGTGCGATGTATTCTCCGCAGCCAGCCTATGCGTCTCACCACAAGAGGCAAAAAATTTCAGATTTTGGTTTACAACGCGTCTCCTGCTTTCAACAAGGCCTCAAAGGGTTATCACCATTGCGTGTTCCTTCTGTACTAGGTAAGTTCTCTGGAGCTAAATCCGTTGCGGTGCATTCGGATTTTTGAAGGCTAGAAGTTCTGAAAGCTGTGTGGTGTTAGACACATGGACTCCTTTCGAGATCAGAGTATTTGAAGTCGCTATTGAGTGTTATGGCAAAGATTTCCCAAGGATTGCTGATGTGGTAAGCCGCAATTGCGGGAGCATGTCCCTTCGTAGTCACTGCTAATGGCTATTGTTCGCATTGCAGATCAGCAGCAAGTCCTGCGGAGACGTGATTGCATTTTACTACGTTTGGAAAAATGATTCGCACTATCAAGTCGTGAAGAACCGATGGGAGAGGAAGAATGACACGCGACCAGCCAAAAAAACTCCCGCTGACGCAAAAGCCAAATGCGCATGAACTTGTTCATCGACTGTAAATGTGGTAAACGTTTGTATATTTCAATCAAACGCATTGAGCTATCCTAGGGCAACGGCTACCTAGTTTAATCAATGGAGATAACTTCCTGCTCCACGATAAGGCCTTCATGAGGATAGTTTTGCAACTTCTTACAAGCAGTGCACACCCACGAGGCGGGAGGTAGTTCCTTCATGTTGATGCAGTACTTGTGGAACATACGCTGGCACATATCACACAGTACCAACTCATCCTCATTTTCCGGATGCGAACAGATTTCGCAGTTCTCGGAGTCCATCATGTACGTACGTGAGCTGTACACCACAGGCTGAGAGGTTCCGGGTTCTTGCTTGTGGATTTGCTTATTTTCCATAAGTTTCATGTTGCGGTACACTTGGAAACTATGGAGTGCGTGTCCAATGTTCTTCAAGTCTAGCTTCTGGTTCATGAAGAACGGAAAATCAACTTGAAGAGCCTTAAACCCTTGTAGCTGGCGCTGCTGCAGCAGCTGCACGAGTGCGACATATTCCGAGGGACGTGCGCGGTTTTTGCCGAAAATCTGAATTAGACTCTTCCTCGCGTCCAGGCTAAGCCACACGAACTCGTCCGTGATGAAGTCCTCGGACAACATGTGCAGCTCCATTAAATCGCACACCACCTGCCAGCACGTAAAGGACCCTAGCGCATTGTCTAGGAACTTCCGGAGTGTATCAAAAATACCCTCGGACGTGGTGGACTCCTTCACCGCTACAGTGGTGTCATCAATGTTTTGCAAAAACTTCTCCAGTGTGTCGAGGTAAGAAACCACAGTAAGTTCGCGGTCGCCTGCCAGAAGCGAACTATCCTCACTGCGCTTTGCCATCGCTAGCAGACTACATCACAAATTGATATTAGATTAAATACCTCGATGCACGCCGATTTACGGTAAAAAACAACACATACCGCTTTCTGAAGTGGGGGAAATCATCGGAGCTGGGAATTCCCTTGAGTTTGTGAAAAGTTTCGAGTTGGTTGCAATATCTAAACACCACTGCCATCCACAGGACTTCGCGGAGACCCAGACGTCCTTGATGAGATTGCTGCCATCGAAGCACGTGCTTCCGGAGGTACGCCGTGCTGCGATCGAGTTCACGATAGATGTTGCAAGTGGCTGAAATTCCCATCGGGCAGAATCACAACACAGCAACTACCGTCAGTATTTGAAAAGAGATATCCTACTGTAGCCTATGAAGACTTACCGAATTTAATCAGGCACTGGTCGACACGCGGTACGTCGTTGCTGATCGAGTAGCTGTGCCACATTCCATGGCGTTGATACACGAAGTCGTAGAAGGTGAGGGCCCCCAGCCACCAGCTCTTGTAGCCCTTGCCACCGGAGCTGTCGAGCAGTTGATCATCTAAGAAGTTGAGCGTGCGTCGCTGACGCTTGGCTGGCTCCGCAGTGTCGCCCTTTGAGCGCTTTTTGGAAGACGCTGCGTCTCCATCAGCGTTCACGCGCTGCTTCTTCCGACGAAGAAAAGCTTCTTCACACTCCTTACTACACACAGGAGTGACTGTTCCACGCGTGCTGACAGAATACTCTGGGTTAAGTGCCTGGCACACAAAGCAGTGGTTGGGGTCTGCGTTCCTCGAGTCCCCGGACGGTCGCATGCCCTTCATTTCGAGGTACTTGGCCTCACAGCCCACAGAACACACAGGTACAGGTGGCGCCTTCTTAGCCGTGTTGGTTGACATGTACTCGGGGTTGGGCATGTGGCAGATAAAGCACTCGGACAGACTCACGCTCGACGACGGAGCCACGGCGTCGTCCGCAGAGCCTGCAGCGTCTCCATCCTCACTGTCTGTTCCGTGTGCGCTGTTGCTCGAGGTGTTGTTGGTATTGAACCAGTTACTCAGCTGAAAATCTTCGCCAAAGTTCACCATTTCCTCCCGTATCCGCTGCTGCTTACGAAGACCCAACAACACTTTTCGCGCGCCAATAGCCAATTGAGGCGAAGGTAGTTTGGCTGTGAAACGTACTTAGCTTGATCTACTAAGTACGACGATCTTGATGCGATCTTTGACAATGGGGCGACATGACTACCTTCAACCACTTGAGCCAGCGTACTGCCCATTGGGCAGTGCCCAAATGAAAGACACGTAGGGAATTGCTATGGAAAGGGTGAATTCGTTTTGTATTAAATTCATGCAACGACGCGCATCAATACAGTCAATTACGTCGATGCAGAACTTCCTATAACCTCGAGGGGCTGCGCTAAAGGTGCATTCCAAAAGCCGGGGTTATAAAGGTCAACGCTAGAGATTGACACAAGTTGGTGTACTCCAGTGCACTTACCCAGAGCCCAAGGTAATATACTCACTTAAGCGCTGAGCTTCGCCTTGAGGATCTGCTCGAGCTTGACAATGTCGGCGCTGAAGCCGCGGATGCCCTCGGCAAGCTTCTCCGTGGCCATGGCGTCCTCGTTCATGCTCAAACGGAAGTCTTTCTCGTCGTACGACACCTTCTCACCCGTGTAGGCCTTGGCAGCCGTCTCGGAGTCGAGCTTCTTGTCCAGCTTGGTCGTGGACTTTGTCAGCTCCTCAAGGAGAGCAGGGGAGATGGTCAAACGGTCGCAGCCAGCCAGCTCGGTGATCTCACCGGTGTTACGGAAGCTAGCACCCATGACGATGGTCTTGTAGTCGTACTTCTTGTAGTACTGGTAGATCTTGGTCACGGACACAACACCAGGGTCCTCGTGCGACTCGTAGCTGGACTTGCCGGTCTTGGCCTTGTGCCAGTCGAGGATGCGACCCACGAAGGGCGAGATCAGAGTAGCACCGGCCTCAGCACAGCCCACAGCCTGAGCAAAGCCAAACAGCAGCGTCATGTTGCAGGAGATGCCCTCCTTCTGCAGCTGCTTGCAAGCCTGGATGCCTTCCCACGTACTGGCAATCTTGATGAGGATGCGGTCCTTCTTGATGCCGGCCTTCTCGTACAGCTCGATGATGCGGTGGGCGCGTGCGATCGTGCCCTCCGTGTCGAAGCTCAGACGGGCGTCGACCTCGGTGGATACGTATCCAGGGACGACCTTGAGGATCTCCAGGCCGAAGTTCACTGACAGTTTGTCAATAATGTAGCCGAGACGTTCCTTCTCGGACAAGTCAGACGACAGTCCCTTGCCGTACTCGACAGCATCGTCCACGAGGGCCGAGTACTGCTCCATCTGGGCGGCCTTGAACAGCAGCGACGGGTTGGTGGTGGCGTCCTGCGGCTTGAACTTGTTGATCTGCTCGAAGTCACCCGTGTCGGCCACCACGGTGGTGAACTGCTTGAGCTGGTCCAGCTGCGAGGCCTCGCGGAGCTTCTTGTTGGGGGAGGCGGCCATCTTGATGTCGAGTTGGTGCTTGGTCTTCAGAGCGCGGATTCGAAAGTGAGCTGCCTCGAAGGGCAGACACCGTTATGTGCGACAGTTTGACTTGGATAAAGTAAGCATGCATACTGGCGAGTGATTGTGAGCCAGCTTCCCTAGCCCTACGCTCGAGTGACGTAGCAACTCACTGCAATATCAAGCTGATGATGTTGACCAAGACTACGAATCGCACTATGGGACAGCTTGCCACCGATTCCGTCAGCATTTGTGCATCGGACACACACTAGAACCGTGGAGCTTGTAGTTCCTGACGAGAATCATACGTCGATGGTTTGGATACACTTCATGGTCTAGACGGTGCTGTCCACGAGCACCGCTATATTTCATTATCGACATTGCTACCGTTTCTGTGGGTTCTGTACGCGCGAAGCAGGTTACATGACCTCAGCGAACGTCGACGTGGCCTTCTCATACATACCAAAGAAGACGAAGCCTCCGATACTGATCCACATAGTCCGCGGCCCAACACCTGAAAACAGACGCTTCAAGCCTTCGTCCGTGTACACGCGCGACAGTGTGTTCAGTGTGCCCTTGTATGGAACACCCTTGGCGTCCTTGCCGAGCATCAGGCGTGTCTTCACCACGTCGAGCGGGGTAGTGATGCACGCCGCCACGCCACCGGCCATTGATCCGCAAATTGCACCCTGAAGCGAGGAGACGGGGGCGTTCTGCTTCTTTGACCATTGGTACTGGGTTGATGAAGAATATCGTTAGATATACCTCACACTATGATACGCAGAGTTTAACTAACAAACCTTCAGGCCCTCCCACAGCGGAAACTGGATGAACGAGAAGGGAATCTCGCGAGCGATCATACTCCAATAGCCTCGGTAAAACCCTGCAATGCCTTCAGCCGTGCGAATGGCATTGATCGCTTCCGGTAGCGCCTTGTACACACCCGTCTGCATGCGTTGCTTCACAATCTCGGTGGGAGTTCGCACCAAACATGCCGCCTAGGCACATAATCAAATCGTCGTCATCAGGATACTACACTCAACAATTCCAAAATGCAACATCACGCCCACCATTTCACCTGACGCAGCAGCCGCCATGTGCACGAGTGGTGAGTGCTTCTGGTTCGGGGCGACTACGCCAATCAGTGTCTTGGAAGTCTCATAGGTGCTGAAGAAGAGTGCGCCTGTAGTTCACAACAGAGCAATTGTTAAACTCTACAACAGTTAAAAGGCGTTCAGTACGCACCTCCAGGAGCTGAGCCCGCAGCAGCAGCCGACAATCCCGAGTAGACACCGCGGAAGCCTCCAGCCTTAAAGAAGCCGTGGGCAGACTGCAGCCGTGTCTTGATGGTGTCAAGCGGAAACAGCGCAATGTCCACTGATGTCCCTGCCACAGCTCCACCCTGTTCAACTACAGTGAGAGGATGCAGGATAGTAGAAACACTGCCTACGCACCAGAAGGGCAGGGAAGAAGCCGCGTTCAGGGGGCGTATTGTCCGCGTTGTCGGCCATGTTGCTGTCACTAGCCGAGATGTAAATGAGCCCAAGGCACGCGCTCGGTGGGATCGCGAGCCGTGTCTGTGGTCGCAGGTCAAAGCAGATGGCGTTTATGCAATCGGACCCGATTTTGGTAATCCAATGAATTAGTGTAACATTTGACTACGATAGGGTACAGTACTTGATAAATACCAATACGTAATCCACGTTAATTACCCTGTTTTGGCTCTTCTAGAAGACTGGAGGGGCGAGTCACTTTCAAGCAGGAAGCGCTTTAGGGCTGCAGGGCAACCATGGGGATCGTCGATCGCATCAAGGAGATCGGTACGTGACCGTCTGCTGTCTATTCATCGAATGCGCTAATGTATATGTGACGGTATGTAGAGGATGAGATGAAAAGGACGCAGATCAATAAGGCCACGGAAGGCCATCTTGGTCGTCTCAAGGCCAAGCTCGCCAAGCTGCGTACGGAGGTGTGTTCAGTCTAATGTTATCACTCGTGGCCGTCATTGCTGATCCTGTGGCTATGTAGCTTTTAGAAGAAGGGAAGTCGAGTGGCGGCGGTGGAGAAGGTGCGTTCTTCTATTCTCTGCTGGAGAAATCTAGCATCGTTCATAGAGATTGTCCAATGTATTAGGCTTCGATGTGGCCAAGAGTGGTGATGGACGCGTAGCATTAATCGGATTCCCTAGTGTGGGAAAATCGACTATGCTGAGGTGCGTTGGATTAGTTTTTGTGCTCGTGGACATTAACAAATTCGTTTGTTCATCCAGTCAATTGACGGAAACGCAGTCGGAAACGAACGCGGTGGAGTTCACTACGCTGACATGCATTCCTGGCAACTTGCTGTACAATGACGTTCGCATTCAGGTAAAATTGGAGAAGCAAGTGAGTGATGTGGGACTCAAGCTAACTGTACGGTTATTGCCTAACAGTTGCTGGATCTTCCCGGTATTATTGAAGGTGCCGCACATGGTCGAGGACGTGGGCGAGAGGTCATTGCTGTGGCCAAGTCTGCTGATATGATCCTGATGGTGCTGGATGCTGGTCGAGAAGCTGGCAACCGCCACCGCGAGATTCTCGAGAACGAACTGGAGACTGTCGGATTGCGACTCAACCGACAACCACCTGATATTTACTTTCGGAAGAAAAACGGCGGCGGAATCACCTTTAACAGCACCATACGGCTCACCAAGGTACGGAGCCTGATCTCTGGTTTCGTCCTGCAAGTAGTTACTAAGGGTGTGGGGATACAATGTTGCAGCTTGGCGATGATCCGTACCAGACCGTGTACAAGATCTTGCACGAATATAAGATCCACAACTGCGAGGTGCTGTTTCGTGAGGACTGCACGACGGATGACCTCATCGATGTGATCGAAGGCAACCGAAAATACGTGAAATGCTTGTACGTGTACAACAAGATTGATGTGGTGTCGATTGAGGATGTGGACCGACTTGCGCGGATGCCAAACTCGACTGTCATCGCCTGTGCTCATGGTGATCGTCCAGCAGTAAGTTCTACACGATACTGTGCTCGCTTCTAGCAGACGACACTAAACATTATTTATGATATAGCTAAACTTTGACACGCTTCTGGCCAAGATGTGGGACTACATGGGACTAACGCGCGTCTACACCAAACGTCGTGGCGAGGTACGATACGTTATGTCATGAGTGAGAAAGGGTTTACATAATTGTGCTTGCCTCTCAATATTCAGGCCCCTCAATTTGAGGAGCCGGTTGTCCTGGGCTCAGAGCGAAAAGGTGTCAGCGTTCAATCTGCGTGCATGTCGGTACGTCAAATGTTTTCTTGTTTTGCAGCTGGGTATTTTTGTTTGACGGCTTAAACTCGATGATAGATCTCGAAAGACATGCTCGACAACTTCAACTATGCGCTGGTATGGGGCACAAGCACCAAGTACAACCCGCAGCGTGTTGGTAAGGAGCACATGCTCCACGACGAAGACGTTCTGCAAGTTATTGTAAAGACAGCCAACCAACAGAAGCGTGACAAGAACTACAACCAGAAAGTACAGGCGTACTTCGACAAGTACAAGAAGAAGAAGAAAGCGCTCAAGACCTAAGGCAGGAAATGGGTTCAATGCTTTCATGCATTTGACGGTCACGGCGTATTTGCCACCTCAAAAGGAACTACTTACAGGAACAAATAGATGTTGCTCGTTACTGCTTCAAGAATTATTCACTTTCTTGGTTTGTTTGATCTTCTGAAATAGCATTCGTCGTCGATGGTGTGCTCGCGAACACGTCGTACTCTTCGTGCTGCGTCGTGTGTCCATATAGTTTCTGAAGGCGCTTCGTAATACGTTCCATAGTCCTGACGTTGTGAACAATTGAATAGGTTAGATTATATGGCTTTTGCCACAACTTACACAACGTGCATCTTACTTCTGCTTCAAAGGTGGATAGACAGCATCGTCAGCATCCGGTCTTCCTTTGGTTCTCCGTACGTGCTCAAGTACAAACCTCCAGTTTGCAATAGGCTTTTTCTTCGTCGCAAGAGAAGACCTACAAAAGCACGGGGGTTAACAGTGTCAGAATTGTTGACATCCTTGACAAAACTCTGATGGACTACTTACCAACAACGCTTGTCGTAGTCGAAATCACTGTCTAACAGCCCTTGAAGAGCCTTTCCGTTAGCAGTGAGTAAGGATTCAACCAAGTGATCGCCAAACTGCCCACCAACTCGAGCGATATTCAACAGCCCAGCTGCAGATAAGGCGTGTTCATTGGATTCTTCCCGATTTTCACTACCTGTAGTTCGTTTTCGCTTCCGTGATGAACGGCGTAGAGCGTCCGCAGCCAGCGCTACCATGGGGCGTGGAACTTGAGCAAAAGCACTTTCGTTCGGCACGACTTGCTCATTTGTGTCTGGGTCTGGCTGCCGAAGATGCGTCAGAACCTCGTAATCTTCCAAAATCTCGGATGGGTCCTGGGAAAAGCTGTAGTAAGGTTAGTTACAATGCACGTAATATCTCTTGGTGATTAAATGATCTTACTTGGTATTTCGCAGGTTCCGAATGTGTTGAGGCCACCGAAATTTCCTAAAACAAGGAGATTGTCATTAGATCACAACAACTTTAGGTAACAAGACACAGCACAGTTTACTTACCGAGCAAACTCATCCACATGGGTCGTAGCGAATTCAAGTGGTGGTCCAGACAGTTTGACTCCCCGACGAATTGCTGTCTCCTCAACGAGAGGAACATGTGATGTAATATTCCGCATCACATACTTCGCTTGTAAGATGTCACTCTGGGTAACTACTTCCTCATCTTCATCGTCGGTCGGCACAATTTCATCTTCCCACTCCTCGTCACACCACTCCTCATCACTGTCCTCAACAATTTCATCTTTTTTCTTCGCAGTTTCCTCATCCTGTGATTGCCAACTCCGTTCCGAGTCGGTGTCTGAACCAAGAGCTTCCTCCCTAAGGCTATCACCATCGGATTCTTCATCTTCTATCTCCATCGAACTCTTCGTATTTCGTGGCTGTGTCACTTCAACCTCACTGTCCTCGTCACTGCTACTGCCAGAGAGGCTCATACGCTTCAAGCGCTTCAAGCGTGTCGAGTTACTCTTCTGCTTCTTCTTAACCACGGCCTTCTTCCTAACCACAACTTTCTTGGGTTTTTCCTTCGTCATGACCTTCTTAACTCGAATCTTCTTGGGTTTTTCCTCTTCTGACTCGCTCTCGTCACTGCTACTGGGATCGGACGCGCTTGAATCGCTGCTACTACTGCTACTGGGGTCAGACGCGCTTGAATCACTGCTACCACTGCTGCTACTGCTGCTGGAGCTGTCACTCTTTCGTTTCGGCTCGTCATTCTTCACCTCCACGTCACTGTCTGCTTCGCTACTCGATTCTTCCACGCTGGAGTCGCTGTCGTCTGCATCGCGCTGAGCTTCGCTCTCACTGCCGCTGTCTGGCACCTGCACTTTCATCTTAAGTGGTCCCTTAACCATCCTCTCCAAACGTATTCTGTGTGTGTCACACCAATCTGCAACGTCACTTGAATGGGCAGCAGTGCACTATGGCGCATCTGGGCATCAAGCGGGGCGAGTTGGGACTGTATGACGCAGAGGGGCGTCCAGCCGCTCCCGCGCTCGTGCAAACTGGCGACAAGTGCGTGCAGGTGCTGCGTGGAGGGATGCGTGCGGTGCTGCAGCCACTGGGCCTAACGCTGTTGCAGAGCGCTGGTGTCAAGCGAGGCGATGCCTTCGTGCTCGTACTGGATAACGATCGCACCAGTGTGGCCTGCATGCTCGCGGCCATGCACTTGCAGTGCATTTGTGCACTTATAAGTCGGAGTCGTGTGGCGCTCCTTGGCCACGTCAAGACGCAGACTGGCATTACTAAAGTGCTGGAGGTGGACGACTCGACAACGTCCGTAAACGTGCAGGACGATGCCAATTCACAAGCTGCAGGAGACGCTACGACGGAAAACACAATCTCATGGCTCAGAGACGATGAGATCATCAAGAATGGGTGCGTCTGTATGCTCACGTCGGGCAGTGTAGGCGAACCGAAGGTTGTGCCGTGCACATGGGACCACATGCTGCTGCAAGGTGAATCCACGCACCAGCAACTATTCCCCAAGGGTCCAGCACGCATCATCTGTGGCACGTCTATCTCACACGCCTTCTCTATCAACACCATTTTCGCGTTGTTCACGTCTCCGTACGACGCGAAATCGGAACTTTGCTTTGCCTCCAGTGCCGTGGGGCTCTACACGCTGCTTACACAGCGTAGTGAGCTCTTTACTGCGCTGTACGCGACGCCTGGGACGTACACCGCACTCGCCGCGATGCCGCCGACTGCGCTGTATGCTGATGTTCCATATTGCGCGGGAACGCGTCTTCCGATGCCATTGTTTCGCAAGATGCACTATGACTATGGACTGCGGCTGATGCAGAACTATGGATCGACAGAGATGGGAGACATGGCGGCATGGTACTTGCATGACAAATTTTTTGATGAGGAATTGAAGGAGATGGAAAGCAACAGCAAACAGCTGTACGTCGGTAGTGTATGGCCTGGTGTCGAGACTCGGACTAAAGAAAACGGCGAGGTTATGATGAAGACTCCGTGGCAGTCTGTCGGGTATGTAAAGGATCACGTGCTCCACCGCTTCAACGGATTGCTCCATACCTCTGATCTTGGCGTCGTCACACAAGACAAGCATGGAGTGGACTGCGTTTGGCTCCAGGGACGTCTTCGCCCGACAGTCGAGGTCAAATGGAAGGGTCAGAGTTCAACATATTCTCCAAACGAGATTGAAGCTGTAATTGCTGCGCATCCGGGGGTATCAGATGCCCTCGTTCTAATGCAAAGTCAAGAAAACCGCAGGCAAGGTATTATTCGCGCTCGTATTGTTCTAGAAGACGGCGCTGCTGTAGAAGCATCTGATTTGAAGCAGTGGTGCGTCACACACGACTTACCGTCTCTCCGTGATGCATTGGTGATCGAGTTGGAAAAGTTCTTGCCCTGCAGCCCAGCTGGAAAACTCATGTACGCTTGATTGACATGCTTCTAGCAGGCCCTCGGTGAGGCGAGATAATGAGAAGAAGGCATGGATGTAAACTGTGAATGGTTCACATTAGAATGGATATGTGGCAATGGTAGTTTCCTTCAAGCAGTGTGCTTTGCAGCTCTTGCTGCTGTGTTCTAATTGGTAATGGCATACATTTGATCCCAGAAATCAAGAGGAAACTGGGTTACCCAAATCACAGGCGAACAATCAACTGCATCCCGCAAAACATCCCAATTTGACTCAGATGCGTTCATAAGTACCGGAGAGTGTCCTTCTTGAAAGGGTTGACTGAAAGCATCAGCGACACCATTCATTATATTGTCCCGTTCGGCGCAGTAAGTGGAACCACCCCCAATTATTGGCGGTGTAATCTCGCGCATGTTCTCGACAAGTGTGTCAATCCAAGACCAAAAAAATGAGATGTTTGTGTTGGTAATGTCGATCATGATTGGACCCATGGGTGGCTGTGGTACGTGTTGTGGTAATTCGTGTGCTTTGGTGCGACCGATAATGATATATTGCAAGTACCCGACTTCAAAGAGCTCAGGTGGAAACTCTGTCATCGGGTTGCCAGCTAGCGTTAGGTAGTAAGGCTGTATGCGCATGAGTACCGGTGGCACGACAGTGAGTTCGCTGTTTTCAATATAAATGTTGGAACCAATATGCCACTTGGTGTCCAAATCGCTCGGCAGGGACAGCAAGTTCGTCTCGCAAAAGTATATCTGGTTCAAATTCATTGGAAAGTCGAGTGCCTGAAAGCCTTGTGGGAGCTGACCATCCGTCATATTGACTCGAACGACTGATATTATGGTCATGTCAGGATGGTGCGTATTCGTGAATGCAGCTTCTGCACCCCAGTCCACAATTGTCGAGTTATAAACTCGGATCTCAGCAAGTTGGTGAAAGTTTTGGAAACTCTCAGGTACTTCGAGAGCGAAACAGTGCAAGATTTGGAGCTTCACCGCTGTGTTAAGGTCAAACTTATTCCACTCGGACTGTACACCTCCTCTTTCACCGGAAATTTGGAGCTGATGGCAGTTAAAGTTTACCATAAAACACGATGGAAGAGCTCCAGCCATGGGATGCACTCTGGGCATGCACTCAATTAAAGATTCCTGGATGGAAGCATGAATATGCAAGATCAACACCACAACTCCCCACAACGCAAAAAGAAAATGCACCCCGTGGAGTAGAGCTCGACCATTCCGAACGTTTGAACCAGGAAGCGATTGGTGCGATGATTGCTTCATCGTCTGAGCAAGGTGTGTGTCAGCTTTTGGTTTTGTATGGGTTGCAGAAATGGTGATAGCTTCTTTGTCTGCGGCCCCTACCAGTATTCGATCACTGCAATGTACCACCCGATTTCCATTTGCCGGAACATAGTGGAGCAGCTCTTTCATGTTCGTGGTGGTGATAATCAAGCCCAGTGAAAAAATGACGCGGGTTGCCAAATCCGACCAAGATACCACCAATACCATCTGAGCTTCATTGAGCATTTGAGCAACCCATTCGTCTTCTCCCAGGAGATCAAAGCCGAAACCTTGCAAAACGACGTCGTATTGATTCACATAACTCAAGACAACTATGATGGACACTCCCATGGTTGACATGAGATCCAGTACACAGTCGCACACAATTGCTGCAAACCGGCGCCGGGCTTCATCCTTCCAGAACCATCGCGAGTAAATGAGTACATTGGCCCAGCAGTTAACCACAAGAAGACACACATAGAAGCGATTGAGCAGCATGCGAGGGAGGAACTTGCTCATTCGAACTGCCTGTATTGTTTGAAGACCTGTCTCTAGGATTTCGCGACAAACGAGAATGGTATGAAAGTGTCTTCCACTAACACCAAGTACGCCGCGCCGATCTGCAATCATCCGATACATTTCTATAGCGACATGCCAGACACGAGAAGAAGAATGGGTGGATGAAGCAACACACGTTTTGTTCATGCGTGAATCTTTTGCAGTTTTCATGTTGTTACTATCGCTTTGTGTTGGTGAAAGTGAAAAGACAAGTGTGCGTTGTCGAAGTGAAGCAACGACCATCATCACCGCACATAGACCGTGTATTGCAGTCATAACAACGTGCACGTAAGCAATAGTATAGAACTGTTCTCGAGGCATTCCAACACCATAATTCTCCATTGTGTAGCTCAATAGTGTGGTGTTGAAATCCCAGTAAAATTTGGCGTAGGCTGCATTGCACGCTGCTGCGACGGCGTGTACGCAGAAGATGGAGAGCCACCAAAACGAAAATCCACAACACGAAAGGTCCACATAGTCTGTTTGGGGCAGTAGAACCTGCTGGGAGGTTCGACTCATTACGGCACGTTGCGCTCAAACTCAAACAATCAGCATTTCAGTTGCTTTCGTCTAATTCTTTTTTGGGAGCTATCGATCGATGTCCGAAAGTCGGGTTGCTAACTGGTAGACAGCACTCAAGATGGAAATCCTCACGACTCTCACTTAAGTAGACTAAACCGAAGCAGATCCATTCATTACCAATTGAATCTCGTCGTCGGAATCGCAGAGCATGTGAACAGTTTACGGTTGATGCTACTGAGCTCAAACGCACATTAGTATTGAAATAAACATCATTGTCCGGAGCTGAGATCACGATGGAAAATATCTGCATCAGTTTTTCACAGTGTTCACACGCTACAAAGTATCGTCATCGAGGGTACAGTACCGTGGACAACGCACCAATGCTTGCGTTGTGAAATTACCACTGACATAGGTTTCAGGTCGTATGATTTTCCTATCTTGTTCCGTTAACGAGTACTAGTATTGTAATTTGTGGGACATTTTGATTTCCATCTCTTCTTGAGTTCTTGAGTATATGACGGTAATACAACTACATCTGAACGACGTGTAACGCCTTTTCATCACACAATGCGATGCAATTTGGTTCCGTTGGTGACCACCGAATTTGGTTGATAGGTTCATCTGACTTCAATAACGTGTAGCAGGGTCCCTCAACATTCTCCCCGGACCTTGTCATCTGGGCACAAATGTCGTACACGATCGCAGTGTTGTCTTCACCAGCACTGCACAAGTCATATCGTGAATGAGGTGACCATGACATGGAGTTGACACCAGCCTTGTGCTGGTCTAGCTCAGCCATTGGATAGATAGGGCGACGGAGGTCGATCACGGAAATATTGGTGCTGTCGTCGGCGAAAGTAGCAATGAAGCGATCATCCCGTTTGTTCCATGCTAATCTCAGGAGAGCTTCATCGTTTGGAGTTTCGTACACGATAGTGCTTGAATCCAAGGACCTACCATGACCACACCAGTCAGTTGACTCGGTGCATCATTCCCTGTGTTCAAATGTTGCTCACCTCAAGTCGAATAATCGCAGTGATCCGTCACCGCCTACCGATGCAAATTTATTTGGATCACTATTGGAGAACGCAATGTCGTATACTTCAGTGTCGTGAGTAACAATTTGGTGCTTCGGAGACGTCGGTTGCTACAGCATCAAAAGTGAATGTCAGCTCAGTTATCTATCAACATAGGAAAGCAACAAGGACGAACAGTGATGTCCCAAATGGTGCAAGTGGTACCGGTACTAGACGTCCCGATAATATTGGGCTCCACCTCATTCCAATCGAAGCTGGTGAGCGGAGCACAGGCGTCATTGTTATTCTTTTTCTGCAGCATAACCAATGCATCAGTACTGTATCTTACAACAGCAATTACATACTACTCAACCTCTGTGAATCTCGAGTGCAGCTCAATTGATGTATCTGAGATCGTCCAGAGCCGCAAAAAGTCGGCGGTAGTGGCCAGCAGTTCCATGGGAGCACCGAGCGAGGACGGAGACCACATGATCTTGGTGGGAGGATATGGATGGTCGATCTCCAGTGCCGAGACTACCTCCTTCTGGTCGGATGAGGGGTGAAATATCTGCATAGGAATAACAATTTTAGTAAAGAACAGCACTACATTTGAGATAAGACGTCGGAATACCTCGATCTTGTTGGCGTATTCGCCTGGAATGAAAGTGGATGCGGCGATACGAAGAGAGCTCACATCTGGCCGCCAGCAGAGACCATAGAGACGGTCCCGCGTAGGGTACGTGATGAAGGGACGGTCGCAGAATACCGAGCGCTGAGGCGTCGTCATTGCTTCTTGCCTTTCTTGAACTGGAAGACGAAAGTTGCAGCACATTAGAAATCTGCACTTTTAAGCCAATCACAGACAGCAATTATCATGAATTTTAACCAGTCACGAAATTGGCTTGAGTAGATGCCGAATTGGTCCGGCTCAGGGATCAGAATACAGACAGAACTCCCAGAAATGATTATCACCGTGGACTGAAAATCGTGTATCATTTATTAACAGTAGCAAATTTATCATTTGATAGAATGTAGTGTGGACCACACATACAACGGAGCCAGTGGGTTTTGCAACCGACAGACGCAAACAGGAGTGCAAACCGTCGTAGCGAAGATGCCCACCAAGACAAGAACTCTGCGCGAGGGCAACTTGACTGAGAGCGAGAAGTACCAGATAGCGGAGAAACGTAAGCGAGAGCCTAAAATGACGCAGATTGAGCTCGCAAAGTGGGCAAAAACAAAGTTTAACCTTGCCAAGGCGCCAGTACAGGCAACCATCTCCAATATTTTACGCGCTTACAAGGACAAACCAGCTCCAACTACATCTGCGACCCGCAAAACGAACCGTGCTGTCACTTACCCTGAACTTGATGACGCTCTAGCTCTGTGGGTGCACTCCAAACAGGCAGACAACATCCCCATAACGGATGAGCTCATACAAGCCAAAGACCAGCAGCTTTTTGACGCTCTAAAGAAACGTGGGCTAGCTACAAAGGACTTGTCCTTCTCTGCTGGGTGGCTAGGAGCCTTCAAGAAACGACACGACTTCAAGCATATCCGACTACATGGTGAGGCAGCTAGTGCCGATAGTGAGGTAGCAGGAGCGTTCTTGGCTCGAATTCAGCAGAAGCTGGACCAGTACTCTCCGGATGATGTGTTTAACTTTGATGAATCTGGACTTTTTTACAGAAGTGCACCTCGCTATACAGTTGGAGTGCCAGATCGAGCTGCACGTGGTGTCAAGCAAGACAAAGCACGGATTACGGTGGGTTTGGCGACGAACATGACTGGTTCGAGCATGCTCGAACCGTTATTCATTGGCCATGCAAAGAAGCCTCGTGCGTTCAATAAAAAATCGGCTCAAGAGCTGGGCTTCTTACACTATTATGCCAACAAAAATGCGTGGATGACTACTATTATATTTCGCCACTGGATTCAGAAACTTAATGTGATAATGACTCGCCAAGACCGTAAGATTTTGCTACTAATCGACAACGCTCCGTCGCACATTGATGTCCAGCTTACCCATGTCGAGGTGGTTTTTCTGCCTCCTAACGCGACGGCTGTGTTACAGCCATTAGATGGGGGAATCATTGCCTGTTTTAAAGCTCACTACCGGCGTTTTCATCTCATGCACGCACTGGAAGTAGCTGACCTGCAACAGAAAAACTGGTTTAAGGTGGACATTCTGACAGCAATGAAGTGGGTTGCGACGGCGTGGAGCGAGGTTTCTCCCGATACTGTAGCAAACTGTTGGCGAAAATGTGGTTTCTCCTGCAACTTTTCTACTAGCTCGAGTGTGTATCCATTAAGTGTAAAGCGCTCCATGGCTGATTCTGTAGCTGACATCCAGGCTGCTGTCAACGCTCTCAACCTGACCAATGCTGTCTCAATTGATGATATTCTTAACCCAACGGGAGAAAATGAAGTGCATTTTGCTTACTCTGATGATGCAGTGTTAGATTTTGTGATACCAAGCCCAGAGAATGCTTATGAGGAAGCAGAAGAAGTGACCAACGCACCCGATTCTCTACTGGAAGGCGCTCCAAGCGATGAAGAGTTTGCTGCAGCTGTCAGTGTCGTCATGCGTAGGCTGTCGAGTGAAAACGAGACGACGTGTGCTGTAAGTATGACGAAAAGCTTCTTAAGCAAATGGATCTTCGAGTATAACCTGAAGAAGCTTGCAAACAAAAAGCAGGAGCTGATCACTTCGCACTTCAAACCGGTCTAAGCTCTTAATAATCGTCTGCGGGAATGATCAATTATTAGCTTAAAGAGAGAATATCAACTAGTATACAAAAGCACTGTTTGTGAAAACGGTGGATCCCAGATTTGAAGATTATTATCACTTATTGCGCCATATCAATTGATAGAGAATCATTTCTGGGAGTTCTGTCTGTATGTCGAAGTAAATTACGAATAGATTCTGAACAAGGGACCTAATCAAAAAATAGTCCGTCAATTGTTAACACAATTAAAGTTTTAGTCGACACATCTACCTCGTTTGATCAGGACTATATATTCATTTGACACAAGGTATGTCCATTTGGTCGACCTAATTGAGTTTAGCAATAGCTCAAATTGTGGACTAACTGGTAACATTCGGGCAACAGCTATAACACCAGTAGATTCCCATCACTTACTCCAGACTATCCACATATCCTAGGGGTAGATTGGCTTTTGTATGAGGAATTTCGACACCATGAGATATCCTACCTCTCCAAACCCCAAACGTAAGCGTAGCGTCACACGAGCACCTTGCTTAGAGGAAGCGTGCTATTAAGAGTATACAAACTCTAAGTGAACGGCAGTTCACTAGTCCCTGGTCTGAGGGGACTTAATAGCCAGTTTAGAGTAGATTTTAGACTGATTTATTTATAGTTAATAGGTCCATTTGGCCTGTAATACAAATTACTAATTAACTATACTTTAATCTAATTATGCATATAAAAGGTAGGTTTAATGCTATTGGTTGGCCCTCAGCCACCGAACCTACGTGGCAGGGGTGTGGCTCACACCACAGTGTGGCCCACACCACTCCATCAGAGTATTAAAGCAAATACTCATAGAAGTATATCTACTTCTAAAGGCGGTACCCTTTCTGGGGTACCCCTTTCATGTAACCCCGTTACATCCTCCCCCACTTAGGTTGGAAACACCCCCAACCAATGAGGAGCTAGAAAGAGAGCTCCGCTCTCTTTCCTGTCCTTTTGTCGATAACCATCGACGAGCCACCGTTGTGGCTTTAAGGCTTTCATTCAGCCTTTTGCACGAGCAGCAAAACACCCCCGAGGTTTCCACGTCAACCTCTCAACGATGCCTAAGAAGGCAAGCACTCGCGGCGCTTCGGCGCCTTCTAAGTCTAAGACCGCGAGGTCGAAGACTGCTAAGGCCAAGTCGAAAGACAAGGCCACTCCGCGCAAGGAAGTCCGCAAGGCGGCTTCCGAGGCAGGCAGCAAGCGCACCGCTGCTGCTGCCAGCCAAGAAGGGAGTTCGCGACGCAGTCGCTCGCGCTCCCTTTCACCCGACGATAGGCCGAACCCTCGGTTCGCCTATCGGGACCACAGTCCCGGATCTGAGTCCCCGGAATTTCACATTCCTATTATCACGGGATCAGAGTCTGACGGGGACTCTCCTGGATCCGCTAAGGATGCATCTTCTTCTCAGGATGCTCCTTCCCAGGACGCTCCTTCGCAGGACGCTCCTGCTGATGATATTGAATCATCGGAGGCAAAGGCAGCTTCGACGAGCTCGCCTGCCAAGAACCTTACCTTAACCGAAGGTAAGGCTCGAGCCCAAGCTGCGAAAGCAGCTTCTCCAAAACGGGCTGGTGAGGGTGCTGCTGCTGCTAAGAAGCGCGCAGCCCCTGGCTCTCCTACGTCAGAGCCTTCTTTCGCTAAGGGATTCAAATCCCTGTTCGACCCCTCAGACGAGGAGGAAGAGGAGGGGGCTGTCTCTGAGCCCCAAGAGATCTCCAATGATCTCGATGAGCAGCAGGAGCGCTATCAAGCTGCTCAACTGCAAGGCACTCCTGTGCCTCCCACGCCGGTGTATCCTCGCGGATACTACCCACCGGATGCGGGGTCTGGGTCTCCAATGTTCTTGGAGCACCTCAAGGCCCCTCGTGTTCTTAACCATGGGCGCACTTCACGTGGCGCCTATGAGCGTGCCTTGGTTCAAGTCGAACCACTCTTTGTCAATGACATTGAGGCCGCTAGGTGTGTGCTACTTGCACCACACCGAATTCCTCTCAAGGAATTCACAAGTCTCCGGAAGAAACCGGAAGACCGTGGTGGGCTCTTCCCGTATGGGGCTACCCTTGGGTACAGCCCGAGAACACCACTACCCAGACCCAGGCAGAAGACCTGTTCTGGAGATGGGTTTCTCTGAAGAACTTTACAGTTCAGGAGTTAAAAGAACTCCGAGAAGATCGCCTGCTGTCCTATGTTTTGGACTAGCGAGATCTTCGAATTGAGTTTGCCCACTTAGTCGCTAAGCGGCAACTCCACTCCGTCATGGATGGACTTAGAGAGCAGTCTAAGTCCAGCGCTCAAGATGAGCGCGGGTACGGTTCCGTCAACCCAGGGACCGTACACCGTAAGGCGGCTAAGAAGCCGCGGACTACTTACGCCCCGGCTGTTGATCCCAAATCTCAACAGCCTTCGGGCAGTCAACCCGGAGCCGGTCTTCCGGCTCCCACGGGTTCTGTGACGAGGGGTAACCCCGCCACTTCACAAGCAGCTGGCGCTTCCCAGAGCGCCGCCGCTCCTGGACGACCCGCTCCACATGATAGTGGAGCTCGCCGTTCCGATCAAGGAGGGCAGGAGAAGCTCTCGCACGCGTTTGAGTACGAGGCTCCCTCTCAGCCGTATCCTTCTGGACCCTCATCTTCGGGTCGGGACTCTGTGGGGTCCCTATTAACCGACGAGGTCCGTCAGCTTCGAGATCGTGTTTACGCGATCGAGATAGCCCTTGGGCTTGGACCTGGTGGTCAGGCTGCCTCTCAGGCTGGCAAGCCGGGGCCCTTGAGGTCCTTCGTCAGGACTTGGGCGCTCTTGGTCGTGAGACTCATGAGCTCCATGGGCGTGTTGACCGCCGAGCTCCGGCCGCTGCCTTGAAAGAGCTCCGTCGAGGCTTAGAGACTCTAAGCCATGAGGTGCATGGTCGTATGCCCTCTTATGAGCCGCAGGGGTATTCGTACCACTCGGCTTATGGGTATAGCTCTTACTCAAGCTCTTCCCATTCGGTACCGTCATACCCTTCGTATGACTCGCGTGGGTACCAGCCTGCGGTTTATTCACAGGCTTCGACACCGGCAGCTCCGGTTGTCCAGAGAGCTCCGCCTCGTTTCGAAGAGGTGCGTTCTCACCTTGGTCTTCCTCCGTCCGAGAAGGAAGACCCAGCGGATCGTGATACCGCTTAAGACGCCCCACGTAGAACGTCGGGTGCGTCGCCATTGACTTTGGGAGGTCAATGGTATACGCCGCGCCATGTCTGGCCAGGACCGCAAAGGGTCCGATGAAGCGGTGCTTCAGTTTGTTGCTCTCTACAGAGCTAACCACCTTTAGCGGTAGGTTTTTAGTGTCTAATAGGACTAATTCACCCACTTTAAAAACACGTTTAAGTTTCCTCTGTTTTTGTCTGAGTACTCCTTTTGTTTATCTTGGGCTGATGCCCATTGCATCTCTTACCCGGCTGATTAGCGTCAGCCTGTTGTCTATAAATGATGACAACTGTCTTTTCAAAGACTCTCACTCGATCTCCGAGACCTGGGAGGAAAAGGCTTTCCGATCCTCTCCCCCACTTACGATGGAGGCCACGGTGCCAACCCGCAAGGTTAGCGGCACCTGGGGGTGTCGTAACCCATTCAAATAGAAAGGGTAAACCCCGTTGATGCGTGTACCGCATTGTTGAGTGCAAACTCAACCATAGGAAGCTGATCCGACCAGGATCGAGGTGCTTCCGCACAGATACTGCGAAGAGTATCTTCGAGCACGCGGTTGACGCGCTCCGTCTGACCATCCGTCTGTGGATGGTCCGCAGTTGACATCGTCAACTTAGTTCCCAACAATTGGAACAGGGTGTCCCAGAACGCACCCGTGAAACGCGGGTCTCTGTCCGAGACTATGGTCTCTGGTAGACCATGATAGCGAAACACGCTATCTAGGAACAGCTGTGCAGCTTGTTTCCCGGTGACCTTGTCACGTACCGGAGCAAGATGCACCATCTTGCTCAAACGGCAGACAAACACCAATATGCCGGTGTTGCCCTTGTCATCGGCCGGCAGGCCGAAGACGAAGTCGAGACTCATCGACTTCCAGCAATCTGCTGGTACAGGTAGGCTCTGCAGTGGAGCCGAGGCGTGGCCCGAAGGCTTCACCCTCTGACATGTTTCACATGTCTTGACATAGTGTGCCACCCACTTGTACATGCGGGGCCACCAAAATGTCTGAGAGACCAGTTGGTAGGTCTTCTCCCGGCCAAGATGGCCACTTATCGGCGCATCATGCGCCTCTAGAAGTATGTCATACTTCAGATCCTCGTCGTTTGGAACGACAACCCGAGGAGGATCTCTAGGGTCTACTCTGTAATGGAGTAACCCATCGGCCAGCTCATAACGATGGAGCTGCGCCCGCTGTCGAGGCGAAAGCCTGTCGACTTTGGCGTCCTTGCCATCGGACAAGAACTGCACCAGTGGTGTATAGTTCTCGTCCTCCTGATACGCCAAGCGTATCCGATCATATAGATCTGTCGTGACCCGACTGACATGAGCTAGCTCATAGTCAGGTCGACGCGACAATGCATCGGCAAGCACGTTGAGCTTGCCCGGCTTGTATTCAACGCGGAAGTTGTATTCCGCGAAGAATGACAGCCACCTCGCCATCCGCTGCGACAGATGCGGCGAGTTGGTGGCAGTCCGCAAGGACGCGTGATCAGTATAGATCACAAAGGGCCTCGTGCCCAAGACGTGAACTCTAAATTGACAAGAGCGTACTTCATTGCAAGTAGCTCCTTGTCATGAACGGGATAGTTCCGTTCGGCAGCCTTCAGCTGCCTGGACTGGAAGGAGATGACACGTTCGTGTCCTTCATCGTCCTTCTGCAACAGCGCACAGCCTATTGCATAGTCAGAAGCGTCACAGACGACGCTAAATGACTTGTTTTCGTCCGGCAAGGCCAGGACTGGCGCTTGCTGTAAGCTCGCTTGATGCTGTCAAAAGCATCCTGGTGCTGTTGCTCCCAGACCCAGTCGGCCTCTTTCTTTAAGAGATCCGACAAGGGTCGAGCTAGTTCAGCGTACCCTGCGCTGTACTTGTGAAGATAGTTGGCTAAGCCCAACCACTTCCGGAGGTCCTTCTGCGACCTCGGGGTCGGCCAAGCCGCTATGGCCTTGACCTTCCCTGGATCGGCGCGTACGCCGACCCTGCTGACAAAGCAGCCGAGGACTTTTATCTCCTCAGCTGCAAAGACGCACTTGTCGATGTTGGCATAGAGCTTGTTAGCTCTCATGACCTCAAACACTCGACGGAGGTACTCAAATGCACCTCCATAGCCGTCTGGCCACCTTCGGCACGGCTATGGACGAATATATCGTCGAAGTACGTCTGAGCGAACGTACGCAATGGTCTAAACAATTGTGTGACCAAGCGATTGAACGTCGCTGGGGCATTTGATAGCCCTTGTGGCATCACTAGCCACTCCCAGAGCATCCCACTCGGGGTGCTCACTGCGGTGAGAGGAATGTCACTCTCCCGCATCAGGATCTGATAGTATCCGTCTACCAGATCAAGGGCATTGTACAGCGTACAGCCCGACTTGTTGTTCAGCAACACATCCTTGCGAGGGATCGGCGTCTGTGCCGGTACCGTCGCATTGTTCAGCTTGTTGTAAGCGTGAACCAGACGCCACTTCCCGTTCGGTTTACGAACGCAGAAGTTGGCGTCGAGTGCGGGGACTTCGATTCCCGCACCATGCCCGACTTCGCCTTTCGGCGAAGAAGGCATCTATGACCTCGCACTGCTTGCGAGGTAGAGGCCACTGCCTCGTGACACAATACTTTGTGCCAGGCACGAGGTCAATCTCGTGCCGAACTCCCCGATCCGGCGGGAGTTGGGATGGTGGGTGCTTCGACACCACGTTTGAGTACTCTTTCACAAGAGGATACACTGGATCCTCCGGGTTCTTGAGAATCTCAGAACCCAAGCGCGTTGCACGCTGCTTCGTGAACCCCTCCAGGACATCCTCGTCCATTACGGAGGAAGAGTCCAAATCTTCAGGATTGGTCTCCGGCTTCAGGAGCACCATCTCCGCAATCTCTCCGGCCTTCAACTCGGCCAAGACGTCCTTCATGGACACTTCCTCGAGGTTCAGCAGTGCTGACACCTCTGGCAGTGCCTCCAGATGGACGGCACCTGGCCTCACTTGACGACCGGACACGCCGTCGAAGACATGGCATTGCTCTTCGACCGACCGTGCCGGTGGAGTCTCAGACTCCGAGTGTGGTACTTGGTTATCCACACGGGAGGTGCTCAACGACACCTCCACACTCGTACTGGTCTTCTTGACCCCGCGTGGAACTACGTTACCCACGCTAGAGACGCATACTGCGCTCTCGATCTTCTTCTCGGTCTCTTCGACCTCGTGTGGAACTATGTTACCCACACCGGAGGCGCTCTCAGCGTCCTCCTCAGCAGCCTCAGCTGCTTGCGGACCTATGTTACCCGCTTGCGGAACTACGTTACCCGCCTGTGGACCTATGTTACCCACTTGTGGACCTATGTTACCCACACAGGATACGCCTACAGCGCTCTCCTCAGCAGCCTCTGCTGCTTGCGGACCTAAGTTACCCGCCTGGTCAGTGCCGTCCGGCACTGCCACAGTCGAAGCCCATACGGCGCGACGACTCTCAGCGTTGGAACTTGCCGTCGTAGCAATCCCACACGCTTGGCAATGAGCCTTGGTCTCACGACCGGTTGCGAGGCTATCGCAACATCTTCACTGGAGTCAGTGACTCCCAGTACTTCTTCAGGCGCATAAGCGCCTTGGCGACCATCTCTGGCGCCCCAGTCCCGGACAGAGGTGGGAACATTACTCACCAAAGCTCTGTCGGAGACTGCAAGACTGCTAGCCCCAATGGCTTTGTCGCGCCAATCGATCCAGGGCTCGTGTTTTTCGAGCCACGGCATGCCCAGGATCAAGTCGTACTTGTCCATGTCTAGGACAAGGAACGACTACGTGCTGTCAAAGTCTTCAAACTTTACAGCCAGGTCCATACGGGCCCCAGGTACATTAACCACCGTACCATCGGCCAGTCTCACCGAGACCTGGCCCCTGCCTTTGCTTTCTCGCAAAGCATCGGCATACTTGTCGCCATTCCGCTCGACCGTCTGGCGTCGAGCAAAGTTTGTCGACGCCCCATAGTCAATCAGGACACTAAAGGGATCTCCATATCCCCGTACACTCGCGTGTACCACGAGCAGTCCGCCGCTGCTCTTTCTCGCCTCGAGAGCGCCCAGGCTCTCAGGGGCTAAGCCTCCATGGCGCGCGCCGTCCGCACTCCTACCATGGGGACTTAGATCTTCCCCAGTAGGGCGCCCCGCCCCTACTGGTGACCCCAGTTCCCCTGGCTCTTGGGTCGCGACTTCTGCCACGGGCCCCTCGAGCCCCTAGGTTTGGAAGGGAACTTTCTTTGCCCTCCCGCAGGGCAGGCACGTTGCATGTGCCCGAGCTTCCCACATCCGTAGCAACGGATGGAGCTCTGTACGGCCGTGCCCAGTTCCATGGGTACCGGCCCGGTGCTAGCTCCAGCTGCTGGAGCTCCTTGCACTGCGCCTGACGACGCATTGTGGCCTTGCCACACCGATGTAGGAGTACGAGCCTGTCGGTGGCTTTACTCCTCTTTTAGGGCGATCTGGGTCGCCTCCTCCATAGTGTTCGCGTGCACGCGGAACAACTGTGTGCGGGATGGGCCCACCTTCAGGCCATCCATGAACACTGTCACCTTGATGTGTTCAGGTAGGGGGTTCCCTACCAGGGATGCAGTGAGTACCTGCGTCTCTTGGATGTACTCATTCAGCTGACGCTTCTCTTGTTTACAGGCAAGAAAGCGCGAGCGCTGGTGATACTCATAGTTCGCCGGGAGGAAGGCGGCTCTAACCTGTTCACACAGGTGAGCCCATATTGTGAAACAACCCGGCGTTGTCGCTTCACGCGTGTACGCCCAGGTCTTCGCCCGACCTCCCAGGTTGGACAGGGCGAAAGCGACCCGAAGTCGCTCGGTCGTGATTAGAGCCGCGTCCATCGCGAGCTCTACTTCTCTGACCCAGAAGTGGAGGTTCTCTCCCTCCTTCCCCTCATAGGATTAACCTTAAGCCTCAACGTCTTAGGTTGGGTTGGCTTCATCTCAGCCACGGGGGTCTGCAGCCCCTGTACGTGGGCGATAAGCCCTCTCTCGTACGTGTCGAACGCCTCGATGCGTTCGACCTGCTCGGCCGGCGTAGCAGCCGCCAAGCTTCGGAGGGAATCTCCTCCAAAGATGCCCACCATCTTCCGGACCGACTCAAACTGAGAGTCGGTCAAATGAGGGAACTCCCCTCTATCCATCCTGGCTTACCTTGTAGGAGCCACAGAGGATTCAGGTAGTCAATCTACCCGCGTAGGCGTGGATTGACTACAAGTGCTACCAAGTGTGACGGGGTCACACGAGCACCTTGCTTAGAGGAAGCGTGCTATTAAGAGTATACAAACTCTAAGTGAACGGCAGTTCACTAGTCCCTGGTCTGAGGGGACTTAATAGCCAGTTTAGAGTAGATTTTAGACTGATTTATTTATAGTTAATTAGGTCCATTTGGCCTGTAATACAAATTACTAATTAACTATACTTTAATCTAATTATGCATATAAAAGGTAGGTTTAATGCTATTGGTTGGCCCTCAGCCACCGAACCTACGTGGCAGTAGTGTGGTCCACACCACTCCAGCAGAGTATTAAAACAAATACTCACAGAAGTATATCTACTTCTAAAGGCGGTACCCTTTCTGGGGTACCCCTTTCATGTAACCCCGTTACATAGCCAGGACAATTCGAGGGGGTGTCACCATTAACCCATGTAAAGCGGCGTCTTATTCTGTATAATACAGAATAAGCATTAATCTTACATTATGTATGGATATAATATTGCAATAATTTATCTGTTACAAGCTATTTGCGGGTCGATTGCGCATAGCGCTACGGAAACAAACAGAAACACTGCAAATTACTACATAAAAGGTTCGAAATCAGTTCTGGCTTCTTTATTTGAGCTCTTCTATTGACCACGAAATCAGCTGGCACTCCAACCACGACTACAGTTATTTATACCCCTCCAATGTCGATTGACTTTCAAATATCGTCAACATCAAATGGCTGGTCACCGACTATCTCCTCCCCCACGCTCACCACATTTTCGGCCAGTTCTAGACTAGCAGGAAGTGAAGAAGAACTAGGATAGAACTGACCGAAAAGTTTGGTGAGCAATCGACTTGATTGGCGGTAAGTGAAGATGTTCTGATCATTCATCTAAATAGAGGTTCTAATTGCTATCTCCTTCCCTATCAATGTAGTCAACATCTCGTTCTTCTGCTGCGTCCTCTTCCTCAGGGTCTTCTCGCTTTCTCTTTCGGTAGCGAATGTTTTTGCACAGATGCGCCGGAATCAGCGTCCCACATCCCCACACTGTGTGCCAGATCTGACTGCACGTAAGCGTGTTTCCCGCATTCTCTCTGCGTATCTTGGTACACAGCGGTACGTAACCCCCACGTTGGTCCTCACAGGTGGGACAATAATAGCTACTCTCAAAGCTCTTGGTGTTCGGGTCGGCCATCGCGGAGCACACCTTGCATAAGTGTTGTCGGCGCTTACTCCGGTAATTAGCGTTGTTTGTGACGATGTGCCTCTGAATTTTCTAGGCACACCCGCAGCTGCCCAGCCGGGACAACCCGCACACTGATTCGGACTAAGATGATGGTTTTCGAGATGGGTATTGAGTGGGACCCCTGGGCGAATTGATGGTTTGGACTTTGGGGATGCAGATGTTCGGTTACGGAGAGGCTCACAGGTTGGAAGCGTACGCCCTGAATGGGTACCACATTCAGGATGCAATACCGACGCTCAGTCCGACCGCCGACTCCTTGACGGCAGGTATCCACGAGAAGGAAGCAAGTGCCCTCGGAGAACGTATCCCGAGGAGCAGCCTACCTTGACGGAGCCGAACATCACCCGAAAACACCCTGAAACTCCAAGGTTTCCACAATTACGACCCTACCTACACATGTAAACCCCAAGATAGTCTCCCTCATCCTGAAAGTTCGATCGCCTACCGGATATGAAGACTCCATCCGAAGTTATGCCGTACAACCGGAATGTACATCCCGAATGACAATACATCCTGAATGACCAAGTGACTGTCGAAGAACAAGATCGAAGATCAAGTTGCCAATGATAAGTTCAGTCCGGAAGTCAGTCTACTGACATTCAAGCAGAGTCAAGACAGTGCGACCCAAGAGTATCGCAATCAGATGATTACACCGTGCAAGAACAAGACCAGTGCTGCCGATCTCAGAAGAGCCGAGACATCGCTGATGAGTGTATGCAGATCCAAGTTCGACGTGACATTTCAAGTATAATGAGACCAAGTCTACCCAAGTGTGACCTCACGAAGTAAAGGAAGACCGCCAAAGAAGTACCAAGACTACCAAAACAGAAGAAGAATTTAGAATGCCCAAAGAGGTAGAAGATAATTTTAAACAGAGTTTGATTTGCGTTGAGAAGTACAAGTGGGTCGAGTTTGATTTGCGTTGAGAAGCACAAGTGTCTTCGAGTTCGCTTCATATTGGGAAGCCTAAGTATCTTCGTCGCACAGGCAACCTAGGGAGGTCGCCGTACTTTTTAACACATCTCGTCAAGGAAGGACCACCTGGAGGACTGCTCACATTAGGAGGGCCCCAGAGTGAGGACGACCAAGGCCGCGCTAACTACGCGAAAACTCTCAACACGTTCAAGTCGAATTAACTTGGGGACCAGTGGGCTTGAACACTCGGAGTGATCCAGTTATTTTATTTGCTAAGTTGCTAGTGGACACTCCGAGTGCCCCTTGCATTTCATATTCATTTCCCTGTGATCTTAGGAGGTTTGGTAGTGATCACCCCTAGGATTTGACTGTTGATTACTGTGTGTTTAGGAAAGACATTCTATTGTTTCCCTCGAGCATTTCGAGGGTGGTGCGCGTAGGGCATCCCGAAATTTACCTGTATTCGGGCGTGCTAACTAACTGACAGGCTGCATATTGTATATTCAAACTCTGTATTATTTTAGGTTATCTTTTGGGAAGAAGGTCTTTACTCGTGATCTCTCAACCCACATTCAGGACCCCCAGGACACGTACAACCTGGAAGTTCTTACATTTTCTGTGTGTCTATCTTAGGAATACAAATACCCGGTGAAACCCGGTCCGCCGAATTAATCGACACCTATAGGGATTACACAAGGTCACACGCCAACCTGGATCGAGTCTAGTACTTGATCCAGGACCTGTACTACCCGAAAAGTCGGTTCTTCTCTAAGGACCAACCCCCACTCTTCGGGCGCGCTATACTTTGGGCGGTAAAGTGTTCACCCACTTCGCCACAACTGGTGCGCGTGCCCGGATTTGGTTGCCGTGGATTTCACCGATATTTTGTATTAAGTTAGATCTAGAGGGTGCTGAGAGCTACTAACCTTACTAATCTTGGGGTTATGAGTGAAGTTGAGAGTACACGCGAAGAAGGTGGACGCGGTCGAGGGCGCGGAGGAGCGCCAAGACAGTCGCGTCGAACTCGTGGGATGCAACCCGAAGCGCAGAAGCCTCTCGACATTGTCGAAAAGGAAGCTCGCGCTCGGAACGCTGCGAAGCGTCGAGCAGCTCGCGAGGAGAAGAAGGCAGCGGAGCCAATGGACGTTCAAGAGCAGCCGGATTCGGAAGACACTATTCAGGGGCGCACCATGTTTCCCTGGATGAAGTCACCGAAGATGGCCAGAAGGAGAGCGCGCCGTTGGCTCTGGCGGAGACTCCAGCTCGGATTCGAGTGTGGAGGTTGTGGGTGTGTCCGTCTCGGATGCACCCGTTCAGGCGTCTGAGGGAGGCGCCGCCGTGGTTGAGTGCCCGGCTGAGGAGGTTTTGGTGAAGCCCCAGCCGGATGAAGATGTGGTCAGCGTGGACGACGAAGCGGAAGAGAAAATGGTTCCGGATGAGACGCCCACGATCAAGTTGGAAGGCCCATTGTCGACGGTCAAGGAAGAAGTGGTGCTTGAGGACTCGCAAGAGACCTCGCACCTGAAACCGGAGACGTCACCACCGTTTGACCTGCAAGTGTTGAAGTCAAGCTTCACAAGTACACCCGAAGCCCAGTCGCCAAGTAGATCCCGAATGGAGATCGACTTGACTGTGAATGAAGATCCGGTGGAACGCGAAGCGCCTTTCAGCGTGGACCAGGGGAAGACGTACGTGGCCGACCAAGTTCGTCGTTGGGAACAAGTCACTTTGGAATTCGTGATGTCTCCTACGATCGAGTACACGTGGCCGCACCAGAATCCAGACTTCAAGTCGTGGTACGGGGCGGAGGTGAGGACGTCCGAGTACGTCGCAACCCGAATGTCGATGGCCAGCCGGTCGGAAGCGTGGATTTCCGAATGGAGTCTCGTGAGACTGGCTCCGAATGCTGTCGTCGACTTCACTTCGGTTGAGGTGTACCTGAAGGATTTGTCCCCGAGGGAGTGTGTTGCTGTGCTCCAGACGATGTTCTTCGACGTCGGATTCAGATTTCGCAACCTGATCCCGGAGTGGTTTCGAGCTCATGCGTCTCAAGTAGACCGGAGTTTAGTCCGAGCGGTAGCTGAAGACCTTCAGCATCTGCTAACGATGGAGCTCCTGGAATGGCGCGAAGTCACCTCGGGTGTACCGTCGCGAATGCTGTCACCTCTGGATGTACGAGCTTTGACTGACACTGTGGAAGACATGAAGCCGGAAGACGCAGAAGGTGATTCATTGATGTCGAGTTATGAAGCTGGACTACTTGGAAGCGAGTGTGTCGAGCGGCTGAAGAAGGCGGGGGTCCGAGTGACTCGCAGTCCTGCAAGTTCGTCGCTTGGAGAGCCCGAGCTGAAGCGGCCCCAACACTTGCCGCCACGTCCAGCCTCGATTCCATCGATGAGTTCTCTCATGTCGTACGGGACGTCTGCTCAGGACAGCCGAAGCACTGCGATCCCGAGTGAAGTGTCGAGAACTCGAAGCGCATCGCCGATGCCGAGCTCTGGATACGGATCAACGTTGTTCGGACCGACCGCTTCTGGATCCGAAGAGTCCAACCTCAGCGGACCCGTTGAGTCGCAGTCGTCCGGGAAGATGTCATCTTCCTCATCACTCTGGTCTATGGGAGGAGCAGCGTCGGCTCACATGCCGTACTCTTTCGTTGCTCCACCCGGAATGGTTTTCGCTGCCCAAGGCAGCACTGCACAGGTTGACGGGAACGTGAGTGTCCAAGTAACGGAGGCAGTCCTCCCGAGATCACCAGCGGTAGTGGGCCATGACGATGTCGTTATGTCGGAGTCGGGTCGCACTAGCGTTCGGAGTGATCACCGGTCGAGGACATCCCGAAGCCACACACGCTCTCGGAAGCCGAGTCCCAGTGAGTCGCCTAGCGATTCAGACTCGAGCGCAGAAGAACGGAAGCGACGGAGTTCCAAGCGATCGTCTAAGTCGAAGAGGTCACCAAGGCGGTCGATCAAGTCGGAACGGACGAGTCGCTCAGGAAGGACGAGTCGATCTCGCATGTCTGGGGCTTCCCAGGTTGCGTTGAACACGATGCGCACGACGCAAGACTTGCTGTCCCGAATGGAGTCTAACCAGGCTCACCTAGGGCAACAGGTCCAGCAAGCCTTCCATGCGATTCAAGCGCTAGCTGTGCGCGGAAATCCACCGGAAGGACGGAGTTCGCAGAGTGTTCCCGATCACCCAAGCCGAAGGGACCTGTCACCGAGGCCACCCGCTCCTGCTCCAGCTGCCCGGACACCCGCATCACCACGAACAGTTGATGCAGCTCGCGCCGAAGGCGCACATACTGCGCTGGAGTCCGCGCGAGCCGAGTTTAAAGAGCGCTGGCAGCAACGTGAAGCGAAGGCCGAAGCGGAGAAGGTTGCTTGGGTTGCCGACGTCCAGAAGACCCTGAGTGCACAATTGGAAACTTTCCAGCAGAAGATTCACTCTCTGGAGGAGGCGCGCAACAGGGATCAGGAGACCATCCGAGATCTGAAGAACGTTCAAGGAATGCGCTCGCGCAACATTCCCGCAACACATCCTCAAGTTCAAGACACTCGTGCAACTTATGGATCTGATCCAGCAACTCAAGTCAAGTCTGAACCCACGCGTGCGACTATGTACCCACTCCCGGGTAACGCAATCAAGGGACACGCAAGTGAAAGACGGGACATCAAGTGCGACAGCGACCTTCCAGCAGAACAGCCCCGGTTGACTTTCCGAGTCTGACTGGAACAAAGTATGCCAAGGAAGACGAAGCAGTCAAGTCTGAGCAGACGCCCGGGGCAAAGTCGTCGAGTGTATCCCGACCGAAGTCTCAGGTGCGAGAGACTAAGCCCGTTGCACCAGAGAAGACGGACGCTAAGAAGCCCACCAAGAAGGACTCGAACAAGAAGCATTCACGTCAAGATGGAGATCCTTCAGGGGCTAGTTCTGGTGGAGAGTCAGCGACGAAGGCTACAGCTCAAGCGACTCTAGTTCGTCGGACGAGTTGCCTGCCTACACGACGACTGCTGCGATGACCCAAGGAGGCTCGATAGTGACGCTAAGGACGTTTACCAATACGCTAGAAGATTTCGATGAGAAGTTATCGCTGTCCGCACGTCGTCGTTGGTGGGAGCGATTCCTGAATGTGACTGTGCAAGGAGGTTGGACGGATCAGATGAAGGTCTACGAGCTGAAGACGAAGATGTCGCCCGCAGTCCGAAATTGGTACGGACAGCTCTCGAAGCATGTGCGCACGGAATGGAGTCGACTGTCCAAGGAGTTCAAGCGTGAATACTGCAAGTCGAGGGTGTCAGAGTCCGAGAAGTACTACACAATGAAACAGTTCAAGGACGAGACCGCATTGGCTTTCCTGTATCGCCTGAACTTGGCGGCTGAACGTGCGGACGTGCGTTTCCGGAAGTCTGAGCGCCGACGTGAACAACACATCAAGCGATTCATCAAGAACCTCACGGATGTGACGCTCAAGACGACCCTGCAGAGTCAGCGCTTCAGGAAGGTTTCTGACCTGGAGTATGTTCTGAAGCAGCAAGAGGAAGTGAACCCGAGTGGAGTGCATTCTGGTCGAGGGGCGCAGCCTCGTGATTTCAGAGCAGATAATGTTGCTCGGAATGGGCCAAGGATGAATCGCCCGAATCGGGCCTACGTAGCCCAGGACGACGAAGCCCAAGGCTCCGATACTCAAGTGACGTTCGAAGACGACGAAAGGGCAGACTTAGCTGCGCTGAGTACGTGTGTTCAGGACGTCCTGCGAGATGGCAACCCGGATGCCAGGTTGTTAACCCGAGAAGATCTCATTCACGAGGTCTATCGTGTGATGAACAGTGTGGGGTGGAAGCCCAGAGACCCAGCAGCTGGACCAAGACCACCACCACCAAGGCAGCCTCAGCAGCCAAGTTTTCGGCCGAACAACCCAGACCGCATGGAGTTTTGTGAGAATTGCAAGAAGTGGGGACATCGACCGGAGAATTGCTGGGCTGTTATGGTTTGCGACCGTTGTCAGAGGCATGGACATCCAACGCAAAGATGTGAGACGAAAGCATGCCTGAAATGTGACCAAATTCACGATGGAAGATGCGAAGACTGGAGAGCTTTCCAAGAGATCAAGAAATTGCTGCAGCAAGGAGGCCTAGCTGACCTTCCAAGCCACATTCGGGAGGACATCCTGAATGGCAAGGGCGATTCTGAGGGAGCGCAGTTAAACTACTAAGCCCGCCGAATGGGGATTCGGTACGCGTCGGGCTGAGAAGACCCTCAGAATTGTGTGTGTTAGCTTATGTTGGCCCCGAATTGCGGAACCAGAACCAAGATAATCTACAATGTATGACCTCCCTGATTGACCATGAACCTGTGCCTTTGGAGTGTACTCGTACTTGGTATTCGAGACCTCCACTCCCGGCCGAACCCGAAGGACCAGCTCAATTCAAGCTGAATTTCGGAGAACGGTACGGATGGTGGGCACATCATGATGAGAAGGAGGGCAAGCAGCAGGTTGCTACGGTTCACGGTGCGGTGAACGATTTCAGGACGCAAATACTGTTGGATACCGGAGCGACTGTGAGTATGATCAGTTTGGATCTTGCGCGTAGACTCAAGCTCAAGTTAAACTCGCAGAAGCGAATCAAGGTGTCCGGCCTAGGAGGCGTCCCGACTTACATCACTGCAAGTACGCAGATCAAGGTCACTATGGGAAGACGTGTCGTCTACATCCTGGATGTTTGGGTAACCAACATCGGAGAAGGCGTTGATGTGCTTTTAGGAATGGATTTCATGTACAGTGCTGGAGTACGGTTATGTATCCGTGAAGGAACGGTGGCGCTCCCCGATGAGGAGTCCGTTTTGATGTATGGCTACATGATTCGGAAGCACCGTGAGCGGAACATCCCGATCACTCCGTTGCAGGACGTTCATCTACGCCCTGGGGAACACGTGAATGTGAAGATCCGGTATGGTGAATGTCAACCACTCCGAGATGTGGTGTGGGCTAGCAGAGGTGATCAGTGGGTAACTCAAGTTCTGTATGGCGCTAAATCGTGGGCAGTAGCCGTGAAAGTGGTGAACATTTCCGATAAGGATCTCTAGATAGATTCGTCTACACCCGTTGCTCGAATAGTGGAGTATGGTTGCTTTCCAAGAGCAGGGCGTTTTGTGCGACCTGGAGTACGAAGGTATCAGGAATGACAACATCTCATTTACGAGAGTACTCTGTCCACGCAAGCTAGGATGCGGAAGGAGCGTTATGAGCAGGCCCTTCGGGACACTGCTCCACCTTCGGTCCCGAAGCGTTCCTATCAGTGGCCTGCGAAGATGTTGATGAGACCTCAGGCCAAGAATGATGAGGTTCGAGTAGTCCGACTGCATAAGCGGGCAATGACCGTAATTTCAGAACGCGTAGATGGAAGCGAGCCTGAGCTTACTCCACAACAGGGATGTGACTGCGAAGAAGCCACTAAGGTACAGGACATTACAAGCGATGGAGTGATTAAGGACTCCGACAACGTTGTGTCCTCGACAGATGCGATCGCGAAATCGCTCATTCCGGCCAAGGGGCGTGCCAAGGCACCCCCGTGATCAGCATCGAGATGCTTGAAGCAGATTACTCCGGAGTGGTCCTAAGTTTCGATGGAGCCGCGAAGACGTCGACGAGGATTGGCAGCTGTGGTTGCGTCCTGTGGCAACTTCCCGAGTGGAAGGTTCTGGACGCCCGAGGCTACATTCTGGATGGCGTTACAGTGAATGACGCGGAATACTTCGGATTACTACGTGGCTTAGCTATGGCTCGAGATCGAGGAATCCAGGATCTAGTGGTTGTGGGAGACTCGAGAATCGTCATACAACAAGTCCAAGGTTTGATCAATTGCAATCAACCCAACCTCCAAAAGAGATTAGCCGAATGTGAGGTGTTGAAGAAGAGGTTCAACAGTGTGCGCCTGGTTCACGTTAAAAGAGAATTTAACCAGGCTGCTGACTACCTGACCTCCAAGACACTAGCATTGGGCAAATCCTGGGTGGTTGAGGAAGACGCTGAAAGAGAACACCGGAAGCTGTGTCGAGAATTCAAGAGCAGCTTATGAAGATGTCTGACGAAGAGACAAAGTTGAATTCAGAAACGTCAAGGGATAGCCCGAATGTCGTAACCATGGGAGTCTTAGGAGACGGCGCTCTTCACGGACCTGAGTGTGAGCCCCTTCCCTCTGCTGCTCGAGTACTGGCGGCGTTTACCCGATCCAGAGCTCGCACGAGGGAGGGAGAGTCCGCTCCACCCATGGGACCCCTTGAGTACCAAGCTGAACGATGGAGACGGATCAAGGTGCATCAGGAAGGAGACCAGTATCTCTCAGATATCATCGCTTTCCTGAAAGACGATCTAGAACGTTTCTCACCAAAGCGTCTCAAGAAGATTGCGAAGGTGGCTGATTTGTTCGCCCTGGATGTTCGAGGAGTGCTATACCGACTTGCACGGTCAACCCGAGGCCGACCGCGTGACGCTGGAGACGAGCTCAGATTGGTGGTCCCGGAATCACTCCGAGAAGACATGCTCCACTATGCGCATGAAGATTTCCAGGGAGACACCAGGGGATTACCCGTACTCATGAAAGACTGCGCTCGGAGTTCTACTGGCCCGGGATGTATGCTGACGTGGAACGATTCGTGAAGGAATGTGTGGATTGTGCTAGCGGTAAGGGGTCACCCCCGAATGCCGGTCCTTCACCAGGCAATATTGAGCCTACACGACCTTTCGAGGCCGTCTCTATGGATTTCGTGACTCATTTACCAGAGTCAGTCCGAGGGAATACGTTTCTATTGCTATTCCAAGACATGTTCTCCGGATATGTGATGTGCAAACCAATGGCGTCGACAACCGCCCAAGATGTCGCTGAAGCGTATGAAGAATCCGTCTTTCGAAGATTCGGAGCTTCCGCAGTAATTCGGCATGATCAAGATCCTCGTTTCATGAGCGAGGTCTTCGCAAGATTCCGAGATCTCATAGGGAGCAAGCAAAGAGCGACTCTCGCGTACCGACCCCAAGCGAATGGCCAGCAAGAACGTTCAGTGCAGACGGTTATTCGGAGTGTCAAGGCGTTTGTTGCGGAGGCAGATCAGTCGGATTGGGATGAACACGCCGAGAGGCTGATGTTCGCCCTGAACACGTCATTCGATGCAACCCGCCTGGACACACCGTTCTATCTTGTACACGGATGGGATGCCCAAGGAACCGTGTCCGCTATGCTGGGACCCAGACCTTCAACTCTCCCTGAGCGAACAGCTTATGAGTGGAGAAGGAAGTTCCAGAGGGACTACAGCTACGCACTGGCTTGTGCAGAGGAACTTCAGCGGAAAGCAAAATGTGCGCGTTCCGAAGAACAGACTAGGAAGTGGCGTGAGCTATCTGACCGCCTAAAAGCTGGTTTCGAGAAGGGAGATGCTGTTTGGTTGTATATTCCTAAGGTGCAACCTGGATTGAGCCGGAAACTGGCGCACTTGTGGCACGGACCGTTCCGGATTGAAGATGTTCGAGATGACTTTCGAGTGAAGCTGAAGGTTGAAGACTCGGGATATCGAGTGAACCCTTGGGTGCACATCAGCCGACTTAAGCCGAGGGCCATCTTCCCTAGAAGGCCCAAAGTTGAGGTCGAAGTTGAAGACGACGATGATTTTGACGCGGCATTATTACCTGAAGATAGTTGGGAGCCAGACAATGCGAACGACGAGTACGAAGTGGAAAGCATTCAGGATGTGCGATGGGTTAAACGAACCCGAACGTCCAAGCGATCCCGAGAGTATCTTGTCAAGTGGAAGGGCTATGCCGATCCTGAGTGGATCCCAATGTCTCAGCTGAGTTGTGGGGCGTTACTGTATGAGTTCAATAAGGGAGCGAGGGCCAAGGCGAGGTTCCAAGCTATGCAAGCTGGGGATGATCACCCGCAGGCTTAGGCACCCTACGAGAATGCAATCAGAACGACCCAGATCGTCGCCGTGTGAAGTGAAAGAATTGTTTTGAAACTGTTGATGAAGTGAAGATGAATTTCGGGATGTCATGATGAGATGATACCTGAATGTGGATTTTGGTTCCTGAGTCTATGAAGTGTGAGTTGACTATGATGATGATGACGATGAAAAGGAGCAAACAAGAGAGTTATGTTTCGAAATGAATTAGCTATGGTGTTAAGATGCAACATGCAGATGTGACTTGGACTAGGAGCGTTGTGGCGATCTTGAAAATCAGTCGAAGTCGGCCAGCGTGACCAGGTGCCGCTTGCGGTGCTCCACTGGAAGTAGCCTGTCGCGAGTCGCTTGAGGAAGGTCCTTGACGCGATCCGCGTCGGACTGACACGTGTTCCATTGCACGCGGCTGGGTTCACGCTGATCAAGAAGATCCACTTGCTCTTCCAAAGAGTAAGGAGTGCCAGTGATGGTCTTATAGGACGGATCCATGAGGATCCAGTGACAGCATTTTGAAGGATAAGTCCACACTCCAGGTTCTTCCAGGAGCGACTCCCTCATGCCTTTGTCAACCCACTTGTTGACCAGACGCTTGTACGATTTCTTGACTTAGTCGCACTCGGTTTTCCGCTCCTTAGCGAGATTGCTGGAGTAGTCATCCAAGTTTTGATCTATGAAGATCCAATGACCGATCCACCAGAAAGCACGACGGTGATCCGACATGAACTCCACAATTTCATCCAGAGCGTCACGTGAAACTTTCGAGAGCTGCGTCCGAGTGTGCAAAGCGAGATACTTCGAGCGCTCTCGAAACATCTTGTCCCAGGGCTTCGTCTCCCAGAACACCATGAAGTCAGCGGGCTTCCAACGGAGTCGATTCTGTTCAGCCTCGGCAGGCTTGGAGAGATTTGGGGCGTAGTCCGGGAATCCATACGATTGCTCCAAAGCGTTCGTAGTCCCAGGGGCGAACTTCACTAGGATGCCGTAGTGTCTCCACGAATTGACGCCAGGACGAGGAGTCTCGATCAGTCGACGTTCCATTGGGAGAAGCTCCTTGTAGTCCTTCCGAGCGAGCTGTGACTGCTTACGCTCTTGAGCCGGACGTGACTTTCGGGAAGACGAAGCTGACGTGACCTTGGAAGACAACGCTTCATCGTCCTTGAGTTCAGCACTTGTATCTGGCTCTGAAGCAGACGCGTCTACGCTCGCACGACGCTTAGCCTCCCTAGGAGGTGTCGTCCGGCGAGGAGAAACAGGATTCACTTTCTTGGGAGTGAAGGGCGCGTCACGAGAATCATCTTCGTTGTCGTCTCCGTCGCTTTCGAAGAGAGCTTTGTGGATCTCTTCGTCGTCCAGGTGTACTTGTTTGGACAATGGTGGCCAACGAGAAGGGATATTTCCCGTCTCTAAGTCCGCTTCCAGACGAGATTCAGCGTTCTTATAACACCAGCTTGGAACGAACTTAGTCCACGGAGTGTCATCCAAGCGTTTCCAGTACATCATCCGAGACAACATCACGGAAAGCATCCTAGAAGGGATCCGGGAATGCACTGCTTGACCACTCCGGATTAGGTTCTCTGCCTGATCCAGTGTTAAACCAGAACGCATGAGAACTTGGACGTCTGTGCGCAGTTTGTCCCAAACTATTGGACCATCCAGAGATGCACACACCGTACTCACGTCCAGGAGTGGCGAGGCGACGGTGTCCAGAGCTGGCTCACCATTTGGAGTGTACGACGTGGGGCGCTATTGGACGTTCTGAAGATCGGATGCACCACCAGCCGAATGACCCGAAGACTTGGTGTTCTGGAGAAGTGACGACGACAATGGACTTGGAGGATCCTTAGAGAAATCAACTGGATCATCTTTCGAACCCGAACGAGGTCTCGAGTCTCCAGGATCTTGCTTTTCCTCAGAGTCGTCATTCTCATCCGCGAACACATACGGTTCAGGCCGCAATGTGGGATCATCCAAAGTGTTGACGAAAATCTGAGTTTTCCAAGCCTCAGGAGGATCTTGATGATCACGAAACTTCTCCAGAAGTGCTTTCAGGCGAGGCCAATTGCCGTCTACCCGAGTGTCATGGCGATGGAGGAAGTTCATGAGCCTGGAGGGATCCAAGGCTGATGCTTTCAAGCGATTTTCCAGATCATAGACAACCTTCTGCAACTCGTCATGGTCACTTTCCAGACGCGTGATGCGCGCTTGGAGTGCCCGTTCTTGACGCTCGTGTTCCTGAGCCTCGTGCTTGTAATCGCGAGCGTGCTTCTCCAATTCGGAGGTGATGTAGCCTTTGGCGAGCTCAGCTTCTTGGTGCCAATACTTCTGGAGCAGCGAGTAGTCCGCGCGAACCTGGCGGACCTCTTCGAAGTCCTTCAAAGCACGCCGAGTTGCCTGAGAACTCGAACGCTGGGTGGAAGCCTCCAAAACGCGATACTTGTCCAGGAGGCGCTTCATGAGAATCGTCATCCCGAAGACTTTCCGAGCCAGATCTTGAGCGCCATAGTGACGCAGAAGAGAAGCCATTTCCCGCTTGGTCGAGATGCTCTTCAGCGTCAAAAGAAACTCGCTCGAGTCAGGCTCCCGCGCAACATCGAGAGGAGTCAATATTTCGCGACGGATGTCAACATCCGGACTCAATAGCTTGGCGAGGAACTGTACGTCCTCTTCCGAAAGTGACTCCACTCCCAGAAGGCACTCGACTCCACCATAGCCACCACGGAGAAGACTCCCGTTGGATAAGTCTGCAGCTGTCGCCGGAACCCCCACGAACATCGTGTTCGGACTGGGAAGATGAGAGGGAGGCGCAGCAACGCGTGTTGGAGGGACTTGACCTTCCAGAGCGGGGCGTGCCTTGACTGCGACGTCTGCCAGAGCATCCAGCTTGTCCATATCATCCTTTTCGAAGACTTTGGCCAGCAGTGGCTGAAGTGAGCGCTGGATCAGGTCCTGAGCCTTGTCCGCCGCTGATGGAGCACCCGTGGACGCCAGAGCCACGTCTGGAGGCGAGCTGCCGTCGGAAGCAGTCGCCGTGCTTGAACCCGAGCGATCTTTGCTCGAACTCCGCTTCTTTTTGTTGTCAGAACGCTCCTTGGAGCCGCTCCTCCTTCTCTTGCCTGTGGATTTAGCTGCGCTAGAGCTTCGGCTCTTCGGCGCCTTTGCACTTTTACGTTCCGTGACTTGTGGCGTTTTCGCCGCCTCCTTTGGAATCTCTTGAGCCGTCTCACCGCGCTTGTCAGCCGAGGACTCCAAGCCAGAGCCGGAAGTCGCACCGCGGTCGCTCTCAGTAGTGCCTGCATCCTGAGCACCCGCCTTTTCAAGCTGGGCGTTAGGGAGTGGCTCTGACGCTGAGGGAGGCAAACCGCTAGTTGGTGCCCGGTCTCCGGAGTTGCTTGGTGTCTCGCTCATCAGTTGCTTGATCGTTGGAAGTTCTCGTTGTGAATGGAATCTTGGTTGCCACTCTGAATTGGGTACGACAGTTGGATAGTAGACGGGGCGCAGAAAAGACCCAATCTGGGGTAATCGCCTAACGGTTTTGCAATTCGGGATGTCTGGTCGCCCGGGATAGCTGCGTTCGTTTGGTCGGCTCATGTTCTGTCACTTCGATGGTAATTTCCTCAGTGAAAGACCGTGTATCCGAGGGGCGGTTGTGACGATGTGCCTCTGAATTTTCTAGGCACACCCGCAGCTGCCCAGCCGGGACAACCCGCACACTGATTCGGACTAAGATGATGGTTTTCGAGATGGGTATTGAGTGGGACCCCTGGGCGAATTGATGGTTTGGACTTTGGGGATGCAGATGTTCGGTTACGGAGAGGCTCACAGGTTGGAAGCGTACGCCCTGAATGGGTACCACATTCAGGATGCAATTACGACGCTCAGTCCGACCGCCGACTCCTTGACGGCAGGTATCCACGAGAAGGAAGCAAGTGCCCTCGGAGAACGTATCCCGAGGAGCAGCCTACCTTGACGGAGCCGAACATCACCCGAAAACACCCTGAAACTCCAAGGTTTCCACAATTACGACCCTACCTACACATGTAAACCCCAAGACAGTCTCCCTCATCCTGAAAGTTCGATCGCCTACCGGATACGAAGACTCCATCCGAAGTTATGCCGTACAACCGGAATGTACATCCCGAATGACAATACATCCTGAATGACCAAGTGACTGTCGAAGAACAAGATCGAAGATCAAGTTGCCAATGATAAGTTCAGTCCGGAAGTCAGTTTACTGACATTCAAGCAGAGTCAAGACAGTACGACCCAAGAGTATCGCAATCAGATGATTACACCGTGCAAGAACAAGACCAGTGCTGCCGATCTCAGAAGAGCCGAGACATCGCTGATGAGTGTATGCAGACCCAAGTTCGACGTGACATTTCAAGTATAATGAGACCAAGTCTACCCAAGTGTGACCTCACGAAGTAAAGGAAGACCGCCAAAGAAGTACCAAGACTACCAAAACAGAAGAAGAATTTAGAATGCCCAAAGAGGTAGAAGATAATTTTAAACAGAGTTTGATTTGCGTTGAGAAGTACAAGTGGGTCGAGTTTGATTTGCGTTGAGAAGCACAAGTGTCTTCGAGTTCGCTTCATATTGGGAAGCCTAAGTATCTTCGTCGCACAGGCAACCTAGGGAGGTCGCCGTACTTTTTAACACATCTCGTCAAGGAAGGACCACCTGGAGGACTGCTCACATTAGGAGGGCCCCAGAGTGAGGACGACCAAGGCCGCGCTAACTACGCGAAAACTCTCAACACGTTCAAGTCGAATTAACTTGGGGACCAGTGGGCTTGAACACTCGAAGTGATCCAGTTATTTTATTTGCTAAGTTGCTAGTGGACACTCCGAGTGCCCCTTGCATTTCATATTCATTTCCCTGTGATCTTAGGAGGTTTGGTAGTGATCACCCCTAGGATTTGACTGTTGATTACTGTGTGTTTAGGAAAGACATTCTATTGTTTCCCTCGAGCATTTCGAGGGTGGTGCGCGTAGGGCATCCCGAAATTTACCTGTATTCGGGCGTGCTAACTAACTGACAGGCTGCATATTGTATATTCAAACTCTGTATTATTTTAGGTTATCTTTTGGGAAGAAGGTCTTTACTCGTGATCTCTCAACCCACATTCAGGACCCCCAGGACACGTACAACCTGGAAGTTCTTACATTTTCTGTGTGTCTATCTTAGGAATACAAATACCCGGTGAAACCCGGTCCGCCGAATTAATCGACACCTATAGGGATTACACAAGGTCACACGCCAACCTGGATCGAGTCTAGTACTTGATCCAGGACCTGTACTACCCGAAAAGTCGGTTCTTCTCTAAGGACCAACCCCCACTCTTCGGGCGCGCTATACTTTGGGCGGTAAAGTGTTCACCCACTTCGCCACATGTTGTTCCGCAGACAGTGCTTTCCCGGTGGCAATGGCACTGATACGAGATCCTCCGCGTTCAAATTAGCTTCAAATGTAGCAGTACTAACGCTCATCAACTCCAAATGTAACCGACGCATGTATCCTGCGTGTGTGGGAACACGTTCACCGCATTTCTTCATCACTAACTTGTGGATAATGAACCCGTTGACTATAGCCATGTCGACGAATCCTAGAAACAGTTGTCGATAGTATTTTTTGAAAGCCACGCACTGTTGTAGGGAATAGCTCTGAAGTCGTAATTGGTCGTGGGAGTCAACCCCACCCATACCGGCGTGATAGTCGGCAATGAGTTGTGGACACGGAACTCGTTCCAGCGAGCTTGACATCTTTTGCTTTCGCGTAACACTGGTAAGATTCGTTGATCAACCTGTTGCGATCAGATGCCTGGTGTTGAGTCCATCCATGCCACGGCAACTAGATCAGGATGTTGGATGGCTTGAGCGATCCGGTACCGCGAGTCATTCCGCGTGGACGGGACTTTTGCGCAAAGGGGAGGGACCGTGGCCACCCAAGACGAGCTTTGCGGTGTGTCCCGACGTAGTAGAACCCCATTTCCAGTAACATTAGAGCCAAAGAGCACGACGTGTAGAAGTTGTCTGCAATAATAAGTCGTTTCCCTTGCTGGCCTTCAAATGTCTTGGCTACATTGCGGATTACTGCTTTCTGGGCGACACCTTTTGACTTCTGCTTGTTCATGGCAGCTCCCAGATACACCTCCACTCTGTCCAATACACAATAGCACATATTACCGTTAGTATCGATAAGGATATTCTGTACAATACGGAATGGAATAAGGAACAGCTCACACTTATTCTGTATAACACCAAACAAAATACTAACCTTGAGCAGTACCCAGTCTCAGCACAACATGTCATGTCGCACTTCGTGCCGAACTTGTGCGGCTTGTCCTTGTTGTAAACTCGAATGGGATTGAACTGACTTCGATTTGAGATGGTCCCCTCATCAAAACTTACACGAGCTCCCATTCGATAACCACGCCGGAATGTTCTCTCAATTGTCTGGAGTACTGGTCTGACTTTCCACGCCTTGTCTGTAGTAGCGGAACTGGCCGTATTGCTGGAAAAATGTAGGTATCGTGTCACCGTTCTAAAACCGTCCCGCTTCATGTAGCGGCCAAACGTTCCTCGGGGAACAGCTCCATCCTCTCGAGTCGCCCAGTGTTTGCCCAAACCATCTGTATGGCTACACAGTGTCCTTGCAGTAAGAAGCCCAATTACATGAACGATTTCGTAGGGCTTGATAGGCTTCACACGTTCCAACTTAGCTACGATTTCAGGGTGAGGCTGTACCGTCTTTCTGGGGTCTTTGGCATGGGCTTCAAGTTGTTTTTTTCCTAATATCTTCTGCATCACGGGGGATGCACTGAACACGGTACTCATTGGTCTCGGTGGCAATGTGCAACCAAAATGACTTGGGTAGAAAATAAAAGAGCATTCCCAGTGGTGACTTGCCAAATGCTGCTGCCGATTTTGTAATCCCATGTGTGCCACTGTAGAGGTCGTCAGCACCTGGCAACTGCAACTCTCCTATAGCCATGTCGATACAGAATTAGATAAATGTCTCCACCAAGTATTCTGTATACTCAGCTTACCACAATGAAACTCGTCATCTATTTTCCATCCCGAGTCTCGTAGTGTTCGCATAGCCACATCGTCCTGCTGGAACGCGTCGCTATCGTCTTCAAAATCTTCGTCTGAGTCCACGTCACTCTCGTAATCAGAATGGTCGGCTGATGGAGCATCAAACACATCTTCACCGTCGTCAACTTCGTCCTCGTCGCGAAACGGCTCCTTGCAGAGGTTCACGTCGTCTGCTTCCAGTGGACCAAATAATCTCTCAGTCCGCAATGCCTCCATAAAGTGATCGGTATCGAAGACATCCAAGGCATTATCGTTGCCAGAGTCGGTCTTAGTCTCTTCATGTGCTGCTTCAACACGGTCCTGAATAACATCGATTTTCTCCTGGGCATATTCTGTATGATACGGATTAGCATATTCGGATCAATGTATTCTGTATCATTCTCATTAGTCTTACCAACTGCAGCAGTAGGAGTCGCTGTGCTTGGGTTAGCTATTGAAACACTAGACTCAAGACTTAGTGTCTGGGTTGGTGAACGACTACAGACATGGAAGCAGCATCCGAAACCGGAGCGGAGGGTTCTGCAGAAGGTTCGGAAAGGCAAGTAGGTCCAGGGACTTCACCAGCAAGTGTAGCATAGGGAAATGTTTGACCTTGGATCTGAAGAACCCCTGATTGTCTCGCAAATGCCATCAACTCGTTCTCGCCTACACATATAGCTTCTGTTAGTACTCACTCTCAAGATAAAAAGGGAAATTCATACCGATAAAGTGGTCATTGCCGCGTGCCGAGCTGTCCAGTCGTCCAGTCACACCTGGCTTGACGTACGTGAAATCTACACTTAGTCCTTTCGGCTTTCGCGCTTTCCATCCCGCCTTAGACAATTCGCGCCAAAGTTGCTTGAACGTTTTTTCGTCTGGAGTATTCATTCGTTCTGGTAGACCGCGTTTAGTTTAGTCTTGCGTGAAGTCAAAATCTTGAATGGTGGGGAAGTTGAGCGACAGGAGGAGAGAGTTTGCTCAAATGGGGTTCCAAAGAGAATTTCCAAACCTCTATGTTATTTATACTGTCTGTTCTATGCAGCCGGATATATCCCCGTCTAACTTCCCATCGCTGAACCACGATGATAACTTTGACCAAACCCTCAGTATATAAATCCTTATATCCGAGGAATCTTCACGTGACTAACATTCCTAGATATTTTTTACCTGCAATATTATTTATTCTGTATTATACAGAATATCGCTTTACAAGGGTTAAATATCGCCCTGACTCACCCCAAATACCCTTCAGATAGCAGTTGACAGAACCCTAAACCCGCTACGTCGAGCCTTCGCTTGCCGGAAGGATTGTGATAAATGCTTCAATCAGTGCTGGGTGGATATTGGTTAATGGTTTTACTGGTGTTATGAAAAACCTCGTAGCACCATGGTTTTATTAATGGTAACTCCAGTGCAAAACCAAAACGCCTGGATATTGGAGGCGATTCACTGGACAGCATTGACCTCCAAATCAATTCGTCCTTCCACCACAACTCGATACCCCAAGCTCCAGTATGGGGCATCCATCATGTGACGAGCGTGGCGAGTTTATCGACTTAAAAGAAGAATGCGGCAATAATCGTACTTATCACATTTGTAAGCACAGCAAGGCAGCATACCGTACATCAAGACCGGTCGGAGATGGCGTTAATAAAGAAGCTCCACGACCAGCTCCAGAACCGAAGAAGATTGCTGGATGACCTGAAAACTACAGGAGTCATTTAAAGCGCTGTCAATTCTACATTGCTTATGCTCTATCTAGAAACACAGCAGAAACGTCATTGCGTGTTTCCAGCTCCACGCACTCTCAAAATATGGCTCCGCATCATCGCGTTCACATGATGATGATGAATCATCGACTAGAAGTACAAAAAAACAAAAGCGAATTGATCAGTTCTTTACGGGTGCTTCGCGTGACGCCGAGAGAGAGATTTTCATGAAATTGCTGGTCGAGTTTCAAGCCGACAACGGGATTCCGGAAACTTTCATCGAGCGTCTGTCAACAGTTCGCTTACTTCGTCACGTTAGCAAAATGACTGCAGATGTCATGCCAGTACCAACACGCAAGAAACTTGGAGGTGCAATTCTAGATGCTTACGCACTTGATTGTGAGACTCAAGATAGTTCGGCGCTTCGTGAAGTACAAGGGTGTGGTGAAGGTGCGCGCGTAAACTTTCTGGGCGACGTTTGGCAAAATATTTCGCGTGCTCACTTGCTGGGGTGTCAATTAGTGTTGTTTGGGTCTGGGATGACCTACGTACTGCTCCAAACTGGTTCGCTGCACGATGCAATTGCTATCGCCCAGCAAATGGAATCTGTCATGGAGAAGATGGAAAGTGATGGGTGGATTATAGGTGGTGTGGTTACCGACAATTCCGGGCAATGCGGCCGGGGTCGTCGAATTTAGAGTCTTAGGTGGCCACACATCTCATTCCAGATCTGTTTTGCCCATGGTATAAATAATTTAGTGAAGGCTGTACTAAAATCAGATTTTGCCGAAGTCACCTAGGAAGCGTCGGATGCAGTAAACGCCCTTAATGCTTCCTCCGCGAAGTGGCTTGTTGAAGCTAGGACATGCATGGTCGACACAAATGGCTAATTTCTAAACCTGAAGCAACTCTGCGAAACACGTTGGAACAGCATGCATGATTGTTTTTCGTCGCTGTTACACGTACGGAGTGGTCTGGAGCTACTATAATTTTGAATTTCGAGGCGACGACGATTTCCGAATGTTGCACGTGTTTTTAGCCGGTACCATTTTGTGAACGTCTCAAAGATGCTGAGGAGGTTATTCGACAACTTGCGTATGCGTCACTTAAGCTGAAACGTGATGAGAACTCGCTAGCAGACGTTGTAGTATGTTATTTGGACATTTCCACCGGATTTTCAGTACGTCCAAAATTGGCACACGTAACCTTATCGCATTGGTGGAACAACGCTGGAGACAATGTGAACAACCTCTTATGCTGCTTGCGGTCATTCTGCATCCCATTCATGTGAAAGCTGGGAAAAAATTACTTAATAAAACCCCCTTGACTACGGTTGGATCAATTTTCCGCATAGGCGTCTACTACTACAGTCGATTCACCAGTAAAGACCCTGGCGGTTTGGGGCGGGACTGGCATTTGTGGTTAAAAGGGAGGACAGCTTCTCCACCTCCAGGATTTGGAAGTATTAGTGAGTTTTGGGAGTTCATGAGGGATGACTTGCCTGGCAGCAAGCTCCCGACCCTTGCGTTGCTAGTGCTATCTTTGTGGTTAATACGGCGACTTGCGAGCGTTACTTTACTGAATTGGCATTAATTCATACAGCAAGCGGAAAAGAATTCTGTAGAGAAAGCAAAGAAGATCACCGCAGTACGAAAGAAAGTTCGCGAAGCTAACTGCCTTGATGCCGATCTTAAATCGGTCCGGGTCAAGAAGCTGACTAACCCAACTGAACGGTCTATACGCCATGACGACCGCTTCGAGTGCAACCAAGCCGATGCCGAAGAGGACACTGAAGATGAAAGTCGTAGTGATTTAGGTTCCGAGGATGCTTTCGAGTATTGGGGAGCTGCCCTCGCCGAACTGGAGGGAGGCGACGAAGACTTGCCGATGTCGAATCATTTGTCTGATATATCCACTACAGTACTGGTTGATGAAGATCTTGATGAGACAACAAAAGAACGTGAGTTCAAGGAGAAGGTTGAAGAGATTGCAGAACAAGCGGCAGCGTCAAACCCAGAACCTATCAAGCACCCGTGACCTGAATACAATGATCGCAACATTCCTCAAGAAAAGGTTTTGGACGGCTTGCGGGGTCAGAAGATTTCTTTGACAGACCTGTGCGCTACATCATTTGATACCAGCGTAAATCCAGGTACGTTTGTTTTTCGTGGCCATACTAATCATATTTGAGCATGTCTTAACAATCCTGACTCTTTGAAACAGTGTGGTATTTTGCGAGTTTGGTTCGCTTCAATCGTGGAGTGTAGCAGGTTAAACAGGATGCAAACGTTGCAGCAAAAAGTGACAATGTCCTTGGGCAATGATAGAATTGGGGTGATAACCATACTGTGAAGAGGGGAAGCGTATATGTAATATGCACAATACCTTTGTTGACGCGTGATCAAACTTCTTGTCGACAGTATGTTTCAGGCAAACGCGTATACAATATTCATTTTCAGTTTATTTGGTGTCGTTATTTCAATTAGTACAGTAGATTCAAAACTGTATAATGAGCTACACACGCCGACGTTGATGCCATTAATGATTCAGTTACTGTCCTACAGCGTCATTTCGGCGAGTAACCACAGCTTACCATTCTGCGCTAGGACCTGTTCGTCCAGTCCATCAACCACTTAATAGTCTTTCCAAATGACAACGTACATCCTTTGCATGCAACACTTTGTTCTTCCTTTCGTCGAAAATCACGTTTACACCCGAGTCCGTGTCAGAGTTCAATCGTAATGCGTTGGCGTCCCGTAGATCTTCGTTCAGGACGGCGTACTTCTCCTCTCGTGGTGAGAGTCAATCTCGTAGAAGAGCGTTGTCATTCCACTGGGTGGCAGCAATACGAAGGCACGTATGGACTTCTGTCCCGTCAGCGTATCCAGACGTTGACTACGTGTGACCAGAGCACTAGGATAATTGTTGCAATATGATATTGTGATCGCACAAAGGAGCAGAGCGTTTGAACGATGCATGACTACAGCATCAAATCCACGTGATTATCGATCTGCATGGGGCGCTTGGAATGTATGTCCTCCTTCTTGTTCTTTCGGGGGATGGTATAGTCTCCTGGTCGCAGTAGATTGCAAGCATGCGTTGATTGCTGCGGTAGGTCACTAACAGAATAGACGGTTTACACAAATACTACATAACACCAAACCTCCACTGGAAATCCACGAAAAACCAAACATAAAACACACGTCTATGGTGTTTTATGTTTGGTTTTACTGGATTTTGTCGCCAGTGGTTTTACCAACACGGCTTCAATGGAGGTCAAATCAGTAGACTAGTAGGAATAGTGTTCGGTACCAAAATAATATTAATACCAAATTATTTATTTTAGTAGTTGATTGATGTCTATGAATACGCGTAGTATTTCGGAAAGTGGGAGTTTACCTTCGTTTCAACCGCCTCTCTGTTTGGGTCGATCGAACAATTCGCATTTCCTTTTGTTTGAACGCAATTTCAGATTTCTGGGTAAATGGGAGAATCTTTGCAAAACTGTTAAACGCCCCAGGAGATTACTGTCGTAAGAAATCCACAACATTCTAGACAATTTCAATTCTTATAAAATACGTCAATTCATTAGTGTAACTTGACTTTCAGCCGCCTACTTCAAGTCAATCACTATGACCTTGTCATCTTCCAAGAAGGCACCATGCTACGGTGTTGTACCCTTCACATCGGATGCAACAGGCCCTGTAAATTAGGTCTTCTTCGGCAAAATGTGTCCGCCCAGTAAACGGATTCCACACAACAAGACTTTGACATCGCTTACGCTCGCCGAGATAATACTGGAGCTGAGTATCATGGATCCCAAAAGGCGATTCAACTACGCTGCAAAGACTATGCGAAAGCGTATGGCTTCCAGTTACTTGTGCAACATTTGAGCAGCAAATGTCAAGGTGGCGGGAACGCCAAGTATGTGTGCACGAAACTCAACGGGTAGCAAATTTTGGCAAGAACGTGGCAAATGAGGAGATGAGCTGCCCCTTTTCGATCGATGTAAGCGGATGTGACAGATTTTGGATGATTGCTTAGGCCAATTTCTGCCACAATCACATCAAACATGTGGGGTTTTCAAGTCGACCAGTTGCAGAAGTCACTACCGCTCGTCCTATCAAAGACAAGAGAAACACCACACAAAATCTCGAGGATGTGATGGATTTAATCGAATCGAAGATGCTTACACAGTACAAAGGTAAAGCGGATAAAATGGTAGGAACGGCGATATCCGGATTCCTTGTGGGCGAGGGAATTAAGATGTCCGCATCGGCAATTTCACACGTCAAGAGAGGTATAGATGATGGTACGCTGTTGTCCGCCTCGAGAGCGGGTATGGATACATCCACTGGATATCGGTAAGGCAATTGTAGATACGGTACCAATATGCCCTATGCTCCGGTACCATTATCACGACAGTGGGACAGTGTATCCTGACGTCCGTGGCCATATAAAGTGCAGAAATTTATATATTTACCGGAAGATATGAATCTTGACATTTAGAGAAATCAGTGAGTGGTTGAGCACAGTTGAAAAAAAAGGGGGAAAGCGGCGAAACGGCTACGGCGCCAAGGATGGCGATGGAGCGTGACGTAAAGGATTCGCAGGCTACGGACATGGTACGTATATGCACATTGTACAGGTGGTATGATTCAACAATAACTAATAGGACCTTGTTCACTTACACTGTCGTGCCATTACTACCAACGATCAAGCAGCAGCTGACCCGTGTAGATGAAGAAGAAACTGGGACAACAAGAGACAGTAATATGCCATCAACGCTCCAAAACGTACAACACACCGAGCAAGAAGTAGTGGCAATCCAACAGGTGGAGAAAGCAACCCTTAAACCAAGTCGCTTGGCTGTGAAGAGAGGAACATAAGACGTGGGTGTTGAGGATACATAGAGCAAGGATTACGCTGATCGCGTAAGAAACGAATGCCGGTTACCGTTGCGCAGGTGCGTGCAGATAACATCTCTAGTGACAGCGAGATCTCTCCGATCGTGTCGGATGAGGATAAATTTAATCAGGCCGGCGCTGATGACAACAATGACGATGACACTCCTTTGCAGCTTGGGCAGGTGGAGAAACCAGCCGAGCTTTACGATCTTCCTAGTGCTGCTGTTGATGCTAAGTTCAAGTCGCCGGAACCGGTACAACACCGAGCTCTGTCCGGTACCACAACGTCTGTTGTCATACCGGACCGTCCACCATCTAGTATTGCACGTGGCAAAGTGGTACCAAATCCGGTGGAGAAAGTAGATGAACAATCTCTAGATGATTATGCAGAAGACGATATTAGTGGAGAAGAAGCAGCAATTAACGCTGTAGAGGCGTCACGCGGTCGGTAGTTGAAAAAGATGGAGCTTTCATGGAGGGATTCGCGCGTGTTTTTGATAGCTGGAATGACTTTTTTCGGCGTTGACAACGCATTGCACGAAAACATGGCAGCTACTGGCTAAAAGGACATCATACCGCACTTCTTTACGAAACAAGAAGTTGCAGGAGCGAGGCGTCCCAGAAGGGAATTCGGAGATGATCTCGTCAGCTTTTCTTTATTACTCAGTCACACCGTTGTGTACACATGGAATGGAACACCCAAAGAAGGTGAAGGCCAAACGCCACCGTCGGAACCTTCGTTACCTAGCATGTGGAACGAAGGTGAAGGCACTTTCTCGACGTAACCAAAATGGAATGTGGAAAGTAAATGTTTCTTGGGAGGGCTCGCACAATCATCTTCGAAGTCAGGAATTGTTTTGGTACTACTCGGAAAACCGCCGCATCACTGACCCAGACATACTGATCAACGTTCACATGATGCGCAAAGAAGGGTCGTCCGCGAAAGGAATCCTAAAACACCTCTAGCGCTAATATTGCTCACACTACCCTATATTATGCTTGATAGGAAAGCGGATGGGAATACAAGATGTTCATAACCTGATCTCATCATTGGATCGCCAAGAAAAAGAAGGCAAAAGCGATGAAGTAAGGAGCGAGGGGCTACTACGTGAGTTTTGTGAACGTGAAGGCAACATGGCGGCATTATCAGTGAACGACTCACCGGGACTTGTAAATGCGGTTTGCTTTCAGACGGCAGGGCAGAAGCGTCTATTCAAAGCGTTTCCTGAGGTGATTATGGTCGCCACAACGCATGGCACTAACCAGGACTACTACAAGTTGTTCAGCATTCTCGTGGATGGCGTCTTCGGTAAGGTAAAACACCTCAACTGTATCGATCTGTATTAGTGTGCTATACCGGATGGTACCGGAACATGTTTCATACCGAATTATGGTCTTAGTACCGGATGATATCTAACTGTTATTGGGGTATGTTTTACCTGTATTACCTGATGTAGGGCCAATATGTACAACATTCACTCGTGGAGAGCGAGCAGCAAGAGAACTTAGTTTTCTGTCTGAATGAGTTCAAAGAATCCAATCCGGCGTGGGAAAATATTCGCGTCGTTATAACTAACATGAACTTTCACGAGAAGGATGTTCTTGCTAAACCTTTTCCGGATGCAACACAATTGTTATGCCAATTCCATGTGATCGACTACCTTCGTCGACAGATGCATGTCTCATACAAGGATGTTTGAGTATATTATTATTATCAATTATTAACGCTTTATGTTGGTTACGACTAGGTTGGCAGCTGGTGCAAGTGCGTCTCAAAAGCCAAAAGAGAGATTATTACCACGTTGCAATTGATGATGAAGGCGGATAGTCCCGGAGTTATTCAACTTACCGTTAGCACATGATAAGATCTCTTGGAAGTGACAAGAAGGATCCCTTCTACATATACTTCGACGCCAACTGGGAGACGTGTAAGGAGGAATGGGTTGACTACCACCGGGGCAACGTGCCGCACCTCAACAATCATACGAATAATCGTATCGAAAATGGATGTGGTAAGATCAAGCAGGTGGTAGATCGTGAAGATCCTATTGACGATTTGATAGGTACCCTTACAATGCTTCAAGAGCGGTCAGAAGAGAGATATCTGAATGAGTTCCAGACTTTGGGTACCCGCCAGACGCCGATTGCTGAAGATGCCGCAGACCCTGAGTTGCTGACGTTGGCTGCATATCTGTGCCCTCACGCGTACCGACTGGTGAGAGGCCAGTACAAATTTGCGCGCAGTGTTGATGCAAGATACACGATTAAGGTAGACGGTGAGAGAGCTGAGCTGCATATGGAACGCAAAGGAGGCGAGTATACTTCGCACGTTGTCAATACATCCGTACGTATGATCGGTATTTTTAGTGCATCCGGTATTACTTGGTACAACCAAATAAGGTGGATGTCCGGTGGGTTTGTATGAAATTGCTAATGTTGCTGATGTTGACGTTTGTGGGCACTGTAGACGTTCCAGTGACTGTGTATTCATGCGTACGCTGCTATTGCCGTGTCGAAATGTTATCTATTCCCGTGTCCGTCGGCCGCACGAGTCTGCAATCCCTCCTCCAAAGATTTATACAGTGCAATGGTCATTGTTCCCTTCAGCAAATGTTATATCAACTGGCCCAGTTGATCTTCATTCAGTCAGGTCAAGCGCGAAATCAGGTCGGCCGACGACAAGAGGCCAACGATATAGTGAAACACGCGCTGTGTGTCAAGGAATCATGACTGATCAGAGTGCGGACGACCTCAAGACCACGTGCTATTTGCTCAAAACCGCTGAAAACCTATGCAAGTCGGGCGAAATTCGAAAGCTCGCAGACGCGGTTGCTGATGTTGACAATCAAGGCAAAGAAAGTAAAAAAGCAAAAGCATGGGCTACAAGGACAGAAGCAAAACCGAGATCATTCAACGGGACAACTTGGCTCGCCTGAACGACGAAGAATAAAGATGGAAGGTGAAACGGCAACTCAAGTTACGATGAAGTTCTCAAAAGCAGCAAAAGCGAATCAGGCATCACGACGCAAGGAAAAACAACTAGCAAACCCCTGAGGTTAATCAACGTTCGACGTCGGGTAAAAGCTGCTTCCACATGACCGGCGCTCGAAGGTAGCGCCAAAGCTGGCAGCTGTAGGGTTACTTCTGTCACACCAATACTGATACGCAATGGCTGCTAAGATGGTATGGTAATGGCTGTATAGTGACTTATAATATCTGACTGACACTGTTGCTGTAGGTCGAGCAGCTGCTGTTGCCTCTGGTTGATATTCCAGCCCGCCACACCATTCAGAGGATGAATGTTAATCAAACCCTTCCACAGCCTATGGTGATATTACCAAGATCAACATGCACAGCAGCAATTGCAGATATTGAGATGAAGGTCGCTGGTGAATCTGGCAACGCATTGTATCTTGCACGCTGGGATGACTTCGGATACGCCACAGTTGAGTAGTTGTCTAATATGGTGCTGGTGCTGGATGCAAGAGTGGCAATGCCTTTAGTCGAGGAGACAGTGCTTTGGATTGATAGCATGGAACTACGCAGAGCTGGGCTGCCGCATCCTTTTGATGACTATGTATCATTTCCTAAGGTACACATATTTGGTACCATAATTCTATATCCGGTACCATATTCTAATACCAAATGTGTGGTTGTTGTGATGCTTCTAGCTCCTGTTTACAGACACAGTTGAGAATATGACGCTGAACAAGTACTCAATGAACGGAGAGGAGATAGAAGGTGTGCGTCTCCTCGAATTTCGAAGTACAGAGTAGCTTGGATCTACGTGCTTGCGCGCAGGGCTAATTGTATTAGCACGTCGTTATGCTACAAAAGATGTTGGTAATTTTACGCCGGACTGGTACCTCTTTTCGGACTTGCCAAGGAAGCAGGAGACGGCTGCCACGCATGGAGCCTTTCATTCCGGTATAAAGCGGTAAATCGGCGTCGTAAACCTAGGGAGTTTCACTGGATTGCTTTCTACATCGACATGACGTGCACACCATCTACCTGTACTCTGTTTGACCAACAACAAACAGATACAATGTACACGGATCTTGAGAAAAAATTTCGGGAAGCACTTGTTCCGCAACTGAACGGCCGGTCTGAGGTAAGATTTGTTCGCTGGATCAACTGTAAGTACCAGGATGGTCACTCCTGTGGTGTGTGGTCTCTATACTTTCTGGAATCGATGCTAGCCGACCACCCGTAGAATGATGCGTACTATGCAATGGAACAGTACTATCGTCTGCGGCCTGCGCTTGTGTGGCAAGGATACGGAGGATTGAATCCGTTTCGCTAAAGTAAAGCAAGGAGTAGGATTTGAATACATGTTTTTTGTGCGTATACTAGTTGAATTACGGACATTATGTTCGAATTATTCCATTATAAATTACAAGAATGATGAATGAACGCATATTTTGTACAGCTTTTCATGTTGTACAAATCTTGCCCGTATTCGTACAGAACTCGTGTTTTCTAAATTTAAACATTGCCTAGTTGTAAACTACATCACTTCAAGAAGAAGAGACGCTGAAATCAGTATATATTTGTCATGTATTTGCATATGGTTTTAAACCATGATCGATAAGCATATGATTGTTTATGATAGGGTTAGGAAGGTCTTGTGTAATTTTTATTTTTTGTGGATGCATCACCGTCCCTCGAGAGCTACCAAAATCTGGAAAACTACTTGAAGTTGATGAGGTGAAAAACCCAGATTCGATTTGGAGGAGTTTGAAGGGACTTTTGAAAGAGCGTGTTTTCTTCCTTCTATCGTGATTCGGGTCGCCCTTGTGGTGCGACTTGTCTACAGTCTGGATGGAGCTCATTTGAAAGGCAAAATGAATAACTACGGAATTTTCTTGGTTGCCACCGCGAAGGACTTCAAAAACCATATCTTGTCGTTTGCTTTTTTCTCGTACCTGTCAAAAACTACGATCACTGGGTGGGGTTTTGAGCATCGTGAAGGAAGCATTGGGTTCTAGCGAACGATTTACCGTGGTTTCTGATCGTCTGAAAAGTTTCTTGTCCGCTACTTACGACGTGTATCCAAAGGGGGACATAGCGTTTGCCCTTGACACATCAAGGGCAACATCGACAACCATGAAATATCACTGACGGGTAAAGAACGCAGGCTTATTAGTGACATGGCCCGTGCTGACTACGTAGACCACTACAAATTATTTGCAAAGGAATTTCAAGCAAGAAACCAGCCGCGGTCGACTATCTCAATGAAATTGACAAGAACACTGGGTGAAATACAAATTTCAGGAGCAATTCAAACTCCCGACTTACGACGAAATTACATCCAATCTTTGCGGAACAAGCAAACAGATGGGTTGGAAACGACTGTCGTAGTGCCAAACGGATGGACGCTTTCGCTCTGAACTTTAGAAAATTGAGTGAACTCGTGTCAGATAGGAGGCAAATGTCATCGTCTTGAGTGGCCAAATATCCTGGAACTGAGCTCGTCTCATTGCTGTCTTGCGAGCGCAAACGGTTGATCATTGTGGGAGACCAATGCAAAGTAACACCATGTATGGAGGGGACATACAACGTGAGATTTCTTGGCAAGACCCAGCGACCTGGATTTGTCCACTCGTGGCGCTTAGTGGACCTCCCTGCCAAAGAATGCACTGTGGTAACTGGCAAGACACGTGTTTCCCGTGTGCGCATGCTATTGCTGCTGCGGTTAGTGAAGTCCAACCACTCGATACTCTTTACTATGTCAAGGGAATGTCTATTGACTATTTCAATGAGATGTACAGAGCTCCTTTTCGACCATGGATCACCGATGGCCCTGTCACGACAGACCCAACCGTTCGGGTATCCCCGATTCAGTCTAATCCACCTGTATTAGGTAAGCGCGATCTCAAGCCTAGACCAAAGGCTAAGCATAAGCGCAAAAAACAAAAGGTAGCAATTGAAATTGATGATTTATTTCGCTAATATGCATCATTCAATTTGATTTTTCTATACATTGTTATTTGTCAATTATTTCAAAGTTCATTAAAGCCATGGGATAAATTGTGGATATGTGCATAGTTGGAATAAAGCACACGTGTTATGAATTTATTAGCGAAGACGCCCTCTTTAATTTGAGACCCTCGGACTGTTTCAACGTTAAACTTAAAATTTCGGCTGATAAGCTTCTGGTTTTAGCCAATTATTTTGCGTATACAGTTAATTTCTCATTCCCGTTCAGCCGAAGCGAGCATAAAAAGTATACGTTAGTCGGACCGAAATTGAGCAAGATAATGACGAGTATTACTGAGTTCTGTATTTTATCGTAGTACTACATGAATATTACTAGATCAAAAGGAATAGTAATACTAAATTGTACTATTAATGTAGATCGATTATAGAAGTTCAATCTACTGTAGCTAGTTCCTCAGGGTGTCTTACGTTGTCTGGGCCTGTGACCAAACAGCATTACAAGCAAGACAAACCGGCATGGTATCGTCTCCATCGTTCTTCTTCTCTTCTTCGTCCCACCAGCTGACTTTGTCAAACTGCTTCTTGCGGTATTGCACCTTGCTCGACAGTCGGCTAGCCTCGGTTTTGGCAGATTGACGGGCTACAGCCTTCGGCCTGCAACCGGTTTTGCGCTGAAGGTGCACCTTCAACTTAGTGCAAGAGATAAGAGTAGCATGACACCTCCAACATGTCCTTGTTTTTCGGGCTTTGGGCCTCCCATCCTTTTGATTCGTAGGTTGGCAAAGTTCAGGTGTCATAAGAAAAAGTTGAGCATATGAAAGATTAGACAGGTTACTACACGTAAGTGATGTCCACCGCTTTCCACATCTTTTTCTATATCGTTAACACGATTGTCGATGCGCAGAAACAATTGCGTAATGATACATAGAAGTACTAGTACCGGTCTCAGTGTTTTAAGCATCGATTATATTTTCATAAATCACTGTGTGTTAGGTTGAGATATGGACATTCCTTGTTTTTGTATGTTTGTCGCATGCATAGACATGCCTCGCTACCCTATTGGATTGGATTGGTGTACCGATAGTTCTGCTTCACTTTTAATATTTCGAACGTCGGGCAACATGAGCGATAATGTAGACCTTACTACGTTCAAAACGACAATTCACTGGAAAGGCTATCAACCGACGAAGTTTTACCAATCCGACGCCAAAACTACATACCGGTGTATCAACTACCGCGGTCGACGCGGCAACCCTGGTTTCTCAGCCAAGCTCGACATGATGACCAGCAGACGCGCCAAGAGAAACACTATCCTCACACGTGTGATTTGTCGGCCGCCTACCCATGCACGTCAACCTAAAGCTGACGAGGTGTTCGAAATTTCTGATAACTCTTCGGGCAGTCAATTTGGCACAACTTCACCACCGGAACCCGAAAATATAAGTCTGCGGATGACTGAGGAGACTGATGCATTAGCTATTCAGCAAGTGTCATTCCCAACCCCACAGATTTGAAATCAGATCCGCGGGGAGTTCACAGTTGGTGCTGTGACTCGGGGCTTGACGCGGGAGTAAGTCATTAGTCGCGTGCACCGTGCTAGAAATCGGTACTTCGGAGGGTCCATCCATGGAAAATTGAAGTGCCTCCCATGTCCTTGGCAAGAGATGGTGTAACCCTTTTTCAGTTCAGCTTCACCTACGCCACTGAAGAAGGCCCACAACGTGTTATGGGAATGGACCACCCTGAGTAGATTAGACTTCTCATCTATGGCAACGTCTTGCTGGTTGTAGACGGAACATTTCGATGTGTTCTTGCCTCATTTTACCAGTGTGAGGTTGTTCAGGTATACGACCGAGCATCGCGCTGTTATGTACCGGCTGTATCACGAGCGAGACGGAATGGAGTTGGTGGCATTGGTTTCACTGTGTACAAGTAAGTACAGGAATGGCCATGCAACCGGGTACGGTTACCTGCGATTACGAACGTGCAGCTATTAATGCAGTTCAGGACCAATTTCTTGAAGCCAAAATCGTTGGATGTTTATTTCATTTTAAGCAAGCTGTCCGTCGACGTGCGCAAAAGCTTTGCATTATAGTTGAGGGCAATTCGACAGCTATGGGTCATGGCGTTCTGAACGCTCTTACAGGTTTGCCGAGCAACCAGATTGATCCTCGCGGAACCAACTTCGCGATCGACCGTATTAAGCCTTCAATACTGGAAAGGAAAATTGGATGGAGTGTGGAGAAGTGGACTGCGTTTAGGGTTTACTTTTGCCGTACGTGGATTGAGCTTATACCCCCTTATCTCTGGAATGTCCGTGGAATTGCCCGTCGACTGATTACCGTACTAACAGCCCACTGGAATGCAATACCAGAGAGTTAAACAGCGCGTTCCCGTCTGCAAACCCCAACCAATCTACGTTTTGGGCGTTTTGGAGCGACACACCCACCGTTGCGTTGCATTACTCGATGATATTGCCCGCAGTCGTGCTCGACCTCTGTATTACTTTTGAGCTTGTATTGCGCTTCCGTGTTCGCATCTACTGCCCAAACTAGTTGCGTAGATGACTCGGGTTTATACCAGAGGTTTTATCCCGAGGCTTAACTAAAAAATATAAAAAATCAGGTCGAACCTTATTAATGGGGTTATACCGCTTTTACATTATGTGTAAATCTAAGAACGCATCATAGATTATGTCTTACTCTCAATGAAGCGCGAGAATACAACGAAATAACGTGTCTTAGCTTTACTGCATACAATAATTTACCTTTTTTAAATGAGTTATCCTTTTAGATACGTTCGGTTACAATTCGCCAATCGAATTACGTTATTGAGGTCTCGTAACATGGCTAGTACTACTAAATTTCAGATTTGGATCCGGTTTAAAAACATATTTTGATTCCTTACCCACATCGTTTTCGCGTACCTAAGCTTAGCTATGTCACCACTTACAACCTGGTTGGTTAGCCAGGTGATTTTACCGTATGAGTGCTCGAAACTGACTTCGGCTGACGGACGAGCGACGAGCCTTACGTGAAAGTAAACGCACTGGGATTTGAACCCCAAACCGTCAGCTTAGAAATGCTGCGCTACTCGAGCTCGATAGCATGTTCAATTGATTCTGGCCAAATTCACATCATCTTGTTTTTACTTACTTCACATAAACATTACATGCCTACAGATTATAAGAACAGATTTATTTTTGTCTGCGTTCAAAGTTGTGTGTAAAATGTAGGACTCCGAACATTCATTTCAGAGCGGACTTCCGAAGAAATGGAAAAGCCTCGACTCAAGTTGGTGGGGTAGATGCCTCGTACTTCTCGATTGAGACAGGAGAAACACGATTATTTTCAACGAAGCAATTTGGACGCATGTTCAAGAAATACAAACCGGTGGAGTATGTGTTTGTCGTCCAACCTGATGCCAGAAAACCTGTTGTTCGACCGACGAAAATTGACGGTTTGAAGGAACACCCAATCTACCCTTACCTGTGCGAGTATGCAGGGTTACATTGACAGAAGATACTCACGAAGCTGTCACCTGTGGAGCATGGACTGCATGGGTTGGAAGTAAAGAGTGATGAACCGATTCTTCGCTAGCTGCGGAGAATATCGCTGGCCGAAATTACTAGTTCGGTGCGTGAAATGGAATCGGTGGGATACATTCGACTGTCGACTTCCCCGCATGGAGCACCAACATTTTGCGTTAATAAATCAGACGGATGGAGAATTGTGCGTGCCTTCAGAGCGATGCAACTCAATACTGTACGCCGCACAATGTCAATACCACGCAGGGATAGAATTTTGGAGAAGATGCAAGGTGCTTACTACTACTCGTGGCTTGACCTCCTCAGCGGATACTATCAGTTCTGGATGAGAGATGCTGGCATTCCGTATATAGTGTTCCAGGCACCCGGTGGTCTCCGCGAGTATTTAGTTGTGACCATGGGATTATGAAATGCGCCAGCTACTTTCAATGATGGGATTCGCAGGATTTCGGTTGCCCGATCGATATTTGTCAATGCTATTTCGACGAAATCTATGTTTTTACTCGGAGCACCAAGTTGCAGGACCATCTCAACGCACTGGATCGCATCTTTGCTAGACTATATGAGAAGCTCAGCAAGTGTTTCTTTTGTGAAGCGTCTATACCTTGTCCGGGAGATATCGTTGGGAGTGATGGTGTCCACAATCGTTCAGATCAACCCGGACAAGGCCCACGTGATACTAGCGGGAGGAGGGATGTTCTAGAAAGAGAAATGTGGTTGAGTCGAGATTGAACGACCGATTGCATTTAGAGGACGAAAGTACAAAGCTGTGGAGTTGAATTATTGGATCAGAGATTAAGACTTCAGGTAATTTTGTCTGGACTTCATCAGTGGCGTGTACACTTACTGGATAGACTTTATCATGGAAACAGGTCACCGGAGCTTGGAGGCTGTGTTTACGGAAAAGTCAATCTCACGTCGTATAGCACGATGGTACGACGAGCTGGCCGAATACCAGTTCGAAATTCGATACATCAAACAAACGACGGCGAAGTGCTTACAACAAAAAATTCAATTTACAAAACGAACTACAGACTACATTGAAACAGGAGAATGTCGCCCGATGTAATTCGCTTTTACGTATGCTTGAAAGTGTTTTATCTAACTTTCATGAGCTTGGGCCTTTGTTAACTGCGCGACACAAGTTTTCTTATCTCCAAAAAATTGACTTGGTATTGCTTGAGGAGGTGATAAAAGTTTTGCAACCTTTTCAAGAAGCCATTTTAACCCTTGAATCCTGGACAAAACCAACGCTCCACTTGATTGTTTATACAAGATACGAGCTTCAACAACATCTACAACCACAACTAGAAATACAGACCATTTTTCGCAATAGCAATGATGAAGTGGTGATTCTCCCTGATTCACCGCCAATTCTGACTCTAAACAACTTAGTTTGGTCCATGGAACGCTTAATTGGAGCTTGGATAGTATTCATTACGTTGTAGCTCTATTAGACCCGCGTAGAAAGATCAAATTGGCAAAATATGTAGTTGAAGAACAGTTACTAAACAAGGGATGGGGTGGAAATTACTGCAAGCGAAGAAACTTGAGGTTGTACTGCAAATGTTCAATGATTGAGACCTCGACACCAACGAGCCCCCACCGAAAAAAACAAAATGATACCATGAATTCTCCATTCTCGATGTTTCTGATGATTCTGACGACGATGCGAACAATAGGACGAAGATGCTTTGCGAATCTGTTGAGCATATAAAATTTAATCGCTACTATGGCCTAAGGCTGAGTCGTACAGAATCGCATGAGTTTGTTTTGAAGCGGTGGAAAGATTCTTGCCATCCTGGCCGAATGAGGACCCGGCTCCATTTCCAATTCTTGGACGCGTGGCTAGATCAATATTGTTTATTCCCGCAACAAGCGTTGTTTCGCGAAGCAATTTCTCAGATGCACGCAACGCCTTTGGATCCAAACGAACGATGTTTAATCCATACGTTTTGGCGATATCCTCGTAGCATGCTCAAATTTCGACGTTATGTAGGCGCAACACATTTATACATGTTAACTAATATATAAGCTTCAAATGCAACACTGTAGCTTTTATTTCACGGTTAACCGATATTGGTTTTTGGTCGGTCACGGTCGTCCGAACCATCCAGACAAAGACTCACGGTCGGGTACGGGCGTCCGAAATTTGAAGATTGTGACCTCTGCTGTCTTCGCCCGGATTATGTCTCTTGTTGGAGTAGTCGCCCTCTCTCTTTAAGCCTTTAAAGTACTTAAGTAAGTCATTATCCGTTCCTGGCGGAATTTCCAGTCCGTAGTCGCGATACAAACTAAACAACCTAATCCTCAACTTTATCAAAAAATGACTTACAATAACATCACTTCCTCTACAAACATAAATTCTATCACTACATATTTATTATCACAATCCTTATCTTTATCATGTAATTTCTGGAGAGATTTGAAACATCGCCGATACGCTGTCCAAACTCTGCTATGTTTGTTGAAAGCAAACCATGTAATGAATCGGCTATCAATATTCTCGTGTACAGTCCAACAACGTGTGCTCACCATATTATGATGTATCTCGGTCCGTTGTTTGCTAGATCTACTCAATTGAGGCTCGCCATCTTTTTGAGGTCTGTGGGGAAAAGATTGTATGGTCTTCGAATGCATGACTGGGGGAGTTGCTTGCCCTGAGTGGATCTCTGTTTGACTTTTGATAGCACCTCTTTTCATAGTCAGGACATTCTGTCCTGCACTAAGCAATCTAATAGGTATAATATCCAGTGAGTGCTGGAAAAGAATTTACCAGTCCAAATATGGACGTCACAGCTGCTACCAAACTAAACTTCACCGATCACTTTCGATGAGATCTCATATCAACAACTCTTGGTCGTCAGGATTCACTACATCCTGCGCCAGAATTTACGCCGTCACGCTCCTTCCTACTTTTTTGCATCAATGTGTTTTAGATGGTCTGTCAGACAGCAATTCTGACACGTGCCCGCCTACATCTACACGGCCGTACGTCCTTCCCAACTAATTCCCCCTAGTACCCGTGCGTCGGTGGTACCACGTCGACTTACCCCAGGATCCACAGTGACCAATACACCACGCACCGACTCGAGCACAGTCACTCAGTAAGTTCGTACAGCCGTCCTCATTCACCAATTGCTCCGCCGTTGCAGAATCCCTTCGCATGCTCCGTCAACTCGAAGACTTTGTCCATCAAGTACTCTACTCATTCGCTTACGATCCGCAGCCCCACGTGCCACAGACGCCTTGAACCTTCCCTTTCTTGCCGTATGGTACAACGCACTCTAGAGTACCGTACGTTGTTTGCGCGCGCCGTCGAGTTGCTTCCCGGTCGGAGAAGGTTAAAGTGAGGGGTCGATGAGCTCTCCACGCTGCGAATACTTGACTGAGAACTCGGTCGCCCATTGAATGCCCGGCTTCACCTCGCTCAACTCGTCCGAGCGGTCTCCAACCGTTCGTAACCACTCACAACAGCCGAAGATCGGTGTTAGTTGACGTTTCGCCATAATGATAGCACTTGTTACGATTCTCACACAACTTTTGCCATGATTACGGCTAGAATTCAAGCCTTGGGATGTGCAACTTGGTGCAGCACGTGGCGGAAGGCCAATCAGCACCTCCCTGCTGGACTGTTGGGCGACAGGCACGTGGTGTCTACAAGCTTCTGGAGGCGAGGCACGTCACCTTCTTTCCGTGTGGGTGCTAGCACGCTCCCGGGACTGTATTGACACGAGCACATGAAGGACACAAGTCTGTAGGAGAACAGGTTACCATGTGATCGACTGCATTTTATCTGCTCATTAAGGTTGCCTGCTTGATAACATCCCGGGTTACTGCGACAACAAGCCCAACTGTTTATTGCGATCCGCAGTCCCATTTTCGCACCGTTCTCTGCCGTCTATTTTATCGCAGGACGGCTGTTGGTCCAACCCATTACATTATGTTGAACAGTGTTACGTATCAACTTGATGTTTGCAAAAGCGACAAAGATAATGTAGCGCTGACTACGGATTACGCTGATAATTTAACACTGCCCCATGTGCCGGATGTTCCGTCGAGCTGGTACAGCTTGTCGCTCATTTCAGTCTCACTGTTTGATGAATTTTGCGCCAACGACTCCAGCTATAACAACTTCATGTACTCGGAAAGAAAAGGTGGTAAAGTAGCTAATGAGGTAACGAGCATGTTGCATCACACGCTCGATCTTCATGCTGTTCTCATCAATGCCAAATATGCTCATTTGAAGTCAACTAAATCTCCTGTTCGTGTCACAGGATGTGCTGCCAATTGTGGTGGACAGAATAAAAAATTCTGAAGTGGTCTAGTATCTTATGGTTTTGGTAGAATACGGAGTGCAAAATGAAGCGCATCTGATGTTCTTTACGAAAGGCCAAATGAAAAAGGTGTGCTTGGTATAATTGAACGCCACATGCGGCGCGACTCCTGCTGAACAATCCCCACGCTCGAGGAAGCAGTGAATCGGGCTGCAGAAACGTTAGTTTCGTCAATTGGAGGGAGAAGAGAAACTGTTTTGGGCTTCTACGTCCAGATACGTAGATTTATCGGACATTCAAAAGTATCACATATTTTGTGTCACTAAGGGAGGCCGGGATGTGTTGAGTGCAAACAATCTCCTACTTCATCTGGTAACTGGATAAAGCTTCACAAAAAGCCTCAACCAATATTAGATTCTTTGCGTGTCTGGAGCGCAGTACCAAAAGCTGAGGACAAGCTGCTTGACACAGAACAAAATTTTGACATCTACAAGAAAGTGCTGCCATATCGGATCCAGCTTGATTCTGCGACGACCTGACATATCTGAAACCATCACAAAAGATGGCAGAAATGCGCTGGAGAGTAAGCGCTCAAGGCGAAATAAGGGAGACAAGAAACGAAAACAGAGAGAAGATGTAGCTGACGACGACGAGGAAAAAGCAGCTGCTGTTTAGCACATGGCTACATAGCTTGTGATACAAAATTTTACTCACCGGGCTTTGTTGGCCCCGGCAATCGACCATGATTCGCTTTTACTTTGTGTTTAGTGCTGCTAAGTAGCTCTAGAGGTAGCCAAGACACTGCGCTTTCGCCTCATGTTCGTTCGTTGAAACCCCTCAAAAACAAGTTAGTGATACTTTTGGTAAAATTTCTCTCATATAGGATACCATTTTTTACCATATAGATTTATTTGTCCGCGTAAACTGCGAAGTCACACAGTTTCAAAGAATAGAGTGCCTCTGAAAGACAGAACCAAAGTGATATGTAACATTGCACACCAAGCGAGGTTGATATAAATTTTCCTTAGTTGATGGGTAACTCGACTGTTTGGTGGTGATCTCAGCCGTTACCGTAGTACTGCTAAATTTCAATTAATGGCCATCTAAATTTGGTAGCAGTAACATCGTCCTAATTTTAGATTTGAGATCCTCGTTTGATTTTGTTTCGTTTCAACCAGTATACGCTATACTTGAAGTAAATATGAATGTGTATACTAAATTTCAGATTAAAATAATTTCGAATTAATTGTTCTCATACCTAGCCTAGAACCATTATTTGATTGATCAATATAACACTTCAACTGTGATATTGGCCATTCTATAACATTGTCCAAATTGAAGGACCATTTGTATTTTTCGATGCCTTCATCAAAGCGACGGAAGTCGTCCACGAGAAGCCAAACCTCTCGTCCAACTGAAGGAGATTCCACACGATTGCCGTATCTGATCAACGCAGCGCAGAAGCTAAAAGAGAGACAGGAGCATGTGAGCTGGGCTATACCGAACGTCACAGAGGAGCGACAGGAATATGAGCAAAACGCGTCCGGTGCGAGTAAAAAGCCGTTTCCCGACATACAAGACAAGAAATTAAAGCAGCACAGAGGCAAGAAGCAGGTTTCGCGACTCTCTCCAGGACTAAAGAGTTGCAATGGAACAAATGACAGGATGGGTGGGTATGTGTCGGTGTTGCCTGCATTAGATGAACGTGTGTTAATTCTGTATCATTCGGCACTTCGACGGGCGTGGAAGCGGCAACAACTCGAGCCCGCAGTTCCTTTGTCTTCACTGATGCAATACGGTCACGAAGCCATTTATGCAGCTACCCAGATCCAGAAGATTTTTCGTGGTGTAGCCGTTCGGAACGAGTGGCGGGCATTCAATTGTCTGCGAAATCAGCATGCGGCGTCTCAAATTCAGTTTGCATATCGACGAACTGTGGTGCGTCGTAGAGTGCTTGCACGACTCGCAAAGAAGCGGATCGACCGAGCAACGCAAATTCAGGCATGGTATCGAGGATATCGATGTCGGGATCTACTGCTGTACCACCATATTCGATTGATGAACCAGAGAATTGCCAATTTCCAGAGGTATATCCGCGGTCGACGTTTATGGCGCATTGTGATGACAATCCTCTATAACAGACGCAGCGACATGGCGACAGAGATTCAACGCTGTTACCGAGGATGGACAGGAAGGCGGCGAGCAGTTGCCATTCGATTTGAGCAAAATCGACATGTTCGGAAACTAATTCATGAAAGTGAGTTACATGCACGATTTTTGAGGTGTAAGGGTTGTAATTTGGAAAGCTGTACGGAAGATTCTCTATTTGCATGCTTCATGGTGCGATACGTCGGACTACATGACTTCAAGGGAGCGAAAACACTTTGTGAAGACGGGCTGCGGCTTTTTCCGTCATCGTCTAAGTTGTATTTTTCTTCTCGGTACTTTTGCAAGCCATGTGTGAAGACGTTGAGACTTGTATGGCATTTCTTAAGAGAGCTAAGGATATTGGTATCACCGACGAAGAACTCTCAAAGGTAAGATAAAAGGGTTAACGGTTTGGGCTTACAATATGTAGAAAGTCTAATTATCATTGTGATCTATGGACACTGACAGTACGAGACCCAATTCTTTCAACCAGCACATTTATTGCGTTCAAATGATGCGCAAGCGTTTCTTGATTCAGCTATTATGTGTCAATGCCGAGAACAGTTATTACGTGCAGAGGCAAACTACGCTAAAGCTTTGGATCTGTCACCTCAGGAATATGCCGTTCCTGGTTATCTTCATCGGGTGAACATGGTTGACCGATTACTACTCAATTACCATCGATTCTGCTCGATTTTTAATTTTCGACAAGTAAATGTGTTGCTGAAGGAGGTGTTTACTGCGAAGAAGGGCAAGAAGGTCCGTGTGATGGTATCGAAATTTAATCACTACACTGCGATCACTCCTACGGACAATCGAATCACCTGTCGTATTAACACACTTTATTTAACTGATGAAGAAGTGCTAAGCATTATCAAGTTGCCAGAAAGCGAAGGTGAAGATGATATTGGAAATACTTGGAACACAAGCAAAAGTATCTTAGGCAACAATATGAACCCCTCCACGAAACAAAAAAAATTTCGTCCTACACCCAAGGACGTGCCGCCACGGATGCTTTCAAATAATGTCATGATTCCTCAGCTTTACAACCAAAATTGTGTCGGATTATTAAATGTCAAGCCAAATCAGCTTGGACGTTTTTCGGAATCAAGATCAAAGCTACGACTCACTAAACCAGCTGCTGAGCTTCTCCTGAATACCCTAGTATTTGTTGATCCAGTCAGGAACGAAACAGAATTGCCCATCCAAGGAGGTGAAGCCCAACAAACTGAGTGGGTCGTAGAGAAAGTGATGTTGATACCCTCTGTACTCAAAACACGACAGCAGCTCCGGAGCTCTGTCGTTAACTCATATGCAGCTATTGACGTTCAGAGAGTGTACCGGGGATTTCGACTTCGAGCTGACATTCGGCGGGAAAAACGTTTGAGTGATATTAGACAACAGCAAGTGGATGAGATGTATCGCCTCCTCCATGAAAACTACATTCTCCGAGAATTGAGGCGTTCTAGTGCTATTGCAATCCAGAAAATATATAAAGGATACGCTTTCCGGAAGCTGCTATCTCGATGGCATATTGAGGCTGGCGAGATTCAACGGATATTCCGGGGATATCGTGGGCGATTAAGAGCTGCAGCGTTCCGTGAAGGGACCTGCACATTCTACATGGCGCAACGCGTCTACCAGCGTGGAACGGACATTAGTGGGCGTCGAGTCATGCTCATCATCGAAAAGGTATGCGTAAGTTGTGTAAACTAACTGTATGACGCTAATCTCTGCGGTCTGTTTTTCTAGTGTGGTCTTTCATTTCGTCTAGATGGATACGACCTGGAGGCATCCGTCACCTACCATGGATTTTTTTCGCATTCAAGTACAATAGCTCTGCTGTGCTATCTCAATTGGACTTATGCGGAAGCCCTTTGTGGGCGAGAGCTTACTCGCAAGGGTGACAAAATTGAAATTCGCAGCGTTTCGTCAATCAATCGATTAACGGGTGAATGTTTTGTTGACTGCGTCGGAAGCACGTCAACAGTTTTTACAATTCCTCTGGCAGAATGTGTTCAGGTCATTAATTTGCGGGCAATGAGTGCTGGATATACGGATACCCCTGTTTTGTTGCCTCCGTTGACGGGTGACGATACTGCACGACTTGTCAAGGCCATAGCAGAACGTACAATCCTAGTTCCAGCTCTTCGAATGGTTACACAAGATATCAAGATGAAAGCCCCAGCTGCTTTCACCATATCAGTGCAGCCTCCGCCTCAAATGCATTACACGTACCAACAAAGGTCAAGTTTTGGTATTAAAAGGCCCCATCTCAACACTTCGAGTCATCAGCCCTTCAGTTCACATACCCTGTCATTGATGGCTGCCGCGGTCTAAGCATTGGAGCTAAAAATTTTCGCAAGAAGTGCACACGACACGCAGTTCAGTTCATTCGGTGCCGCTGTATTTTGCCAATTGTCTCGACGTCAGCGCATATTGAAGCCATCAGTCGAGCACTCATTTTACCTGCGGCCTCAATTACACAGCAAGTAATTTGACTTTCTATCTATCATCGTTTGTGCCGGACGATATTGGAGTTACTGGCATAAAGTACCTGTGAATGGCATCTCGAAATCGCTTTCCATATTGTCCCGGTTCAATAATAGTGGGAGAAGATTGTCCAGCAATCATACCAACAGATTTGCCAACACTTTCAACCCGCTTGATTAGATCAAATTGGCGCAGGTAGTCAATAATGCCAACAGTCATTTCAGATGGGGCGTCCTCTTTTACCCCAGCGTCATCGCTTCGATAGCTTAGCCCCACAATCATGGAGTAGTCCACAATATTGATCGAGTTGAGGAATGCGGTATCATTCTGAACCGCTTTCAAAATAAACTGGTGGTCTTCTGCGAGTACGCCAACAGGATGTCCTTTGGTAAACTCTAGGAAGTTGCCATCAAGAAGAACGCGATTGCCATTTTGAGAAACTTCTGAGTTGGGCTGAGGCTTGGCAAATCGGTTCCGAGAGCTTCCTTTGAGGTCATACGTCCGTGTGAGGTGTTTCTGGTAAAACGCGTTCTCCATTACGCAGATGTGTTGTACCACCTTTTGCCCAGAATCCTTTCGGGTGATGGTTGTCTGATAGAGCCCAACAGTCTTCGATAAAAGGCTTGCGCGACCATCAAAGTAAATGCTTGCCATGTATTTGAAGTAGCCAGGAAGACATCCCAAGAAGCTCTAGTACCACACGACAACAAAATTTCTCAGTTTAGTTTCTTCATCTATGTCCAAGTGCAGCAAACGTACCTGCATTTCCGTAGATGAAATGTGTTTAATAACAAAGCGGTCGTCTAGCGTTCGGTAAAAAGAAGCGCCCGATTTGCCTCCACTCGCGTTCCAGTTTGCCACGTGCGATATCGAAAACACAAAACTTGGTAAACTACCGTAGAATAATTCGCGAAGAACTTCAAACTAAGTACCAGGAACATCAGAAATGAAAATCAGCAATGTCCAGGTGAGCAACCATTACAATAGGACACACTCACCTGAAGTGGATAGTACGCTATCGTCGACAATTCCCAGCATGTGCTGGTAGATGCAGCTTTGCCTGAAAGTAGTGACAAATGAAGCGGTATCTCTGATATGGCATATTTAAAAGGCACATTCAGCGAAGTTTCAAGAGCAGCGCGCGACCAATTTGTGGATATCACTCCTGTGCCATCAAGGTGCTGCTTCTGCGAAGAAACGGACTCTATCGCTTCACCATGAACACGAAGTTTCCATCCGTCTAATTCTTCTTCGTATGAATCAGTTGATAATGCGTACGCGACACATGTGATCGGTTTCGACTCGTTCACCAGCACCACTCGGCATTTTGATCGATGAGGAAGGCTAGGGTGGCCGGAAGTTAGGGTGTCAGGAAGGTCAATAGTGAAGTCACTTCCCGGTTCAGATCGACCGAGAACGCGGTAGAGATCCCACAATGCCTCCTTCCAACCAGTCCGGGGGCCCTAGAATACATCCTTAGGTTAAGCACAATGACAATCATCTCAATGAACTATACGCACCTCTTTACCATCCCCATTACTGCTGGCAACAACAGGGAATGGGATCACCTGTCTCTTTGATGATTCGATGCTTGCAATTGTTGATGAAGTCGATACTGTATTCCCTGTCATTGCTTCAGACTCGGTCACAGAACTGAGAGCTCCACTACTTCGCCGTCGAACTAGCGGTTCAGCACCTTCTACCCAGGAAGGTTCCTTAGCTATGGCGCTAGGTGTAAGGGTTGACTCCTCTACGACTCGTGGAGACGCTATTGGTGATAGAACAATCGCAGGGTGAAACTTTATACCCGCTAGGGTAAATGATCCACTATTTGGAGCTGGAGAGGTAGCCTCTGTCGAGAGATGTTCCTTGATTAACTTGCGAAGTCGTAACATGCAAGTAATCCATTTGCATGCCATTAGATAAAGTGCCCGCTGCGTGGCATCACAGGCTCCCAAACTGTCCGCCAGCTTTTCACCCATTTGATCCAGTTTATACGAGAAAACAGCATTGCCGCTCCGTACCAACTTTGAGATGCACATAACTTCGAGGACGATCCGTGCGTGATTATGATCTATGTCAGTGCGTTCGAAAGCTTCCACCGCCTGGTTAATTCCATGAACTTTCTCAGAAAAAGAGCTTATTAGTGACTCCAGGAGCTCCTTTAAGTTGTCAAGACGGATAGAAACTTCTTTTCCCACAACGGCTTGCTCCCACGAATCCTTCGTTCGTAGGGTGTCATTCTTCCGTTTCAAATATACACGACCAAGACGAAGTGATACTTGCTTCGAGAAATCGAAGCGCGCTACTGAGTTGCCGATGTTGAAAAAAAGCACGTGTGACTCCATAGCGATGTGCGTACAGGTTGCGCTGGGCGATTTTGGTACCACTGATCCTTCTGCTTCTGAGAAGAGAACTTCTAGGAATCTTGCAAATGAGTACTTGTAAATGTACTTCTCCAAAGGAATAAAAGGAGTAATCACTCCATTGCACTCACGACACCATCGCCAAAATATCACAGTAGGATACCCATTCTCAAATGCAACTGCAGCTTCGTCTTCAGTAACAGACTTTTGAGAAAAGGAATTTTGTGTCATCATCGCCTGTAGGTTCAAATCCCTTTCAGAACCCATCGTGAACGATAACTCGCTAAACGAGCCGAACGATTTATCTGTTGCACCAGCGTCGCTAACTTGACTCATTGACAAAGACAGTGGCTGCTTGCTCTTGTCTGGTAGTTCCTCGAACGAAATCGTTATTGTTCCTGTCCTACAACTGAACGAGTGAACGTGATCCGCCATTAAGCGGTTGCACTTGACGTTCTACAAAATGCAAAATAGTGAGATAAATTGTTTGCAAGTTGATCACATCCACTTACCTGACACTTCAGGGAGAGGGCTGCTAATTCTTGGTTAAGAAAATTGCCAAAAGACACATCGTCGTCCGAACAGGTTGTAATACGAAGGTGTTTGGCTTCAACACATTGATGATAACGCGGGTTTGGGGATCCAGGGTCCCGAACACGTAGAGTGGATGTTGTACACCAGGTAGTGCGTTGCTCATCAACTCCCTCTTTCGACATCAACATATTCTTATTTAAGTCAAGATCCGATAACACATGAGCCTCCAAAAGCAGTTGGTACGTCATTGAAAGCACGTTACGCGTCAGCTTTTTCAATTGGCGCAATGTATCCTTCGACGGGCCAGTAATAAGCACTGTACAACCATTGAGGGGGTCACATCCATCTAGGTAAAGGTATGTGTCGGTTCGCAAGCGACTCGGCACTGCGGGTGCTTTCATGAACACACCAGCAAGAGCTTGTAATGATTTTTTCGCTGGCGATAATCCCTCGTCTGGAACGACAGGAATCGATTTTACCATAAATGATCGACAATGGCCAATGACTTTTGTAGGGTTCGCTTTATCCACATGATCCACAGATGTCAAGACTTCGGCGCCAGTATGACGTGCAATTCGATGCAACATTTCAGTCTTGACATTCAACACAATCGAAATTCGGCGTTCACACAATAATTCTTGAGCGTGCCGCGATACAGTCTTCTCCACAAAGATCACATCTGGCTCCAACGCAGATATTTTATCGACCAAGATCGCCATGTAACTTTTTTCTTGTTCCAGCAGCGTGTCTAGCGAGCTCATACGCCCGGTACCATTTGAGCGGTCGTAGCTTATTCCACATGCAAAAAGCAAGATACGAGGGTTTACAACCTGGCGCGCCATTTGCTTGTGACTTAAGTGCTTGTGGCACACTGTTCCAGCCAGCCATTTGAATTTGTAACTTGGTTCGGTTTTGTCTGCCTCGGCATTCCTAGGCGTAGCAATACTCTTCACTTTCACGAGATTCGAGTAGTTGAATCCACCAGGAGAACGGAAATTCATACTAAAGAGCAAGTGGCCTGTCACAACGAAAGCCATGTCTTCCAAAGTCACAGCCAAATGTTTCGTGTCAACCAATTCAGACTTCGACAAGTGCTTTGCTAGTGAGGATACTGACTGTTTAATACCATCACGGATGTGGTCGTGAGCACTTTGCTGTATGGCATCGACAAAGATAAGTTAGTAATTCTTAACTACTTGACATACTACCTTTTTAATGTAGGATTTAATCTTACCATGTATTTATCCAATGCGATTTCTCGTTGCGTGTGAAGGTTATTACTGTTATGAGCAGCAATTCTCCACGGGGTCTCTTCAGGTACAGTTGAAACCACTTTTTCAGGAGACGCTTTATTTCTCCCATTGTTAAGAGCCAACACCTCAGCCTCCATCAATCCGCCACTTTCGATTGCGCCTAGCAGTTCTGCGCTGGAATGTCTCCTCCTGGTCCGTACATGCGGGTGAAACCTTCCATGCACTTTTACTCTATCTGATTCCTCAAAGAGATCAACAGACTCTGTTGCAAATGTTGTTGAGTCGGCAGGTTGCTCCGCACCTACAGGGTCACTCGAGTTTGAGTCAACTGGCGACAGCAACGACATTGGAATCTCATTTGGGTCAATCGGTGGACCAAAAACAAGTGGAGATGGCTTCGTGGTACCAATTTCCCCACTTAAGCGATGCGATGAACGGTCAAATCGAGTAGAGAATGATTCTCTCGATGTCTCGCCTCCCTCCAAACTTCCGATCGAGTGTCGGTTCTGATCATTCTCCTTCACCTTCTTCTTCCCAGCAGCATCTACAAATTGGAAGCAAAACTTGCACACTCGCACGACACCTGGAAACCCATGGGGTGTACCGTCGATAAACTGGTTGCTGCACTCGTGGCAAAAAATTTGTCCGCACAGTCGGCAATGATGGCGACGTCGGAACAGTGAAAATGCTGCAGAACAGTCGTAGCATACCTGAAGTCCATATCAGATCATGTTCACTGTGATACAAGTACAGCAAAAAAACTTGTGCAGCAAAAAAACTTGACCAGCAAGTCTCACCTTACAAAGGTGGTCCGGCATCCAGTATTGATTGCCAGCCGACATGGGTGGAGGGCGTATCTTCACTGGTGACGCTAGTCCACAGCCAGAATAAGTGAATCAGTTGTCGTTATTTCACTGGCTTGGAAGATAAAATTGGTCTCATACCCGCAGATTTCGCAGTCTCAACGGTCCCAGTATCACCATTCGGTTCCTGTAAGGAAATGCGGTTCAATACTACTTCTAGTGATCTCACAGCTTCACTCAATTAATCAATAACACACGTGAAATGTGGACGCCAAGAACCCGGGGACTGGGAACGTCGTCAAGCTGAAGAGACAGCAGCGTTAGTGATTCCATTCATGTAGAGCTTGTATCGGTCCATACCGTGAGGGGTCTCGATCCAGACGCTGATGCGGCATCGACTGCACGCGCCGCTCCGCGTCCGCCATCTTCACGAGAGAAACCTCAGAGTGATTGTCACCGTCCTTCCGCACTCTCAGCTTCAAGTCATGATTTCTCTACCAATTTCTGAAATTTCAGTCTACTTCTCTATTTCTAGAGAAACGGAGAAAGTGTATCCACCATGGTCCTAGGCAAGTATTGCTTCGATGAGGAAGACTTCGCAGTGGAAGCGTTCGACGTGGCGGTCTTCCTGGAGGACTGCCGCGCACGCAACCCCATGGAGACCATCCATCAGGACCTGAAGCAATTCCAGACAGCGCTGGAGAACCAACTCGTGGCCATTATTAACGAAGACTATGCCGAGTTCCTGCAGCTCTCGTCCAAGCTCAAGGGCGTGGACGAGGCCGTCTCCAGTGTGCGTACGCCCATCCTGGCTGTCCTCCAACACGTGGACGAAGTGCAGCATGCCATGGTACGTGGCTATTGGCGGAAAGGGGCTGGGGCTATAGAAACTGATGGTACTGTGTTGAGTGTAGAGCGCATTGCAGAGCAAGATCCAGACGCAACTGCAGACGGCGGATGAACTGCAGCAACAGGAGAAGGACTTGCAGTTGAGCATTAGGATCTCAGAAAAATTGTTGCTACTGGAAGAATTGCTGGAGATTGAGAGTCCAGCTGAGAGCGAGGACGAAGGGGTGACCAAGGGACCGCTTGAATCAGACGAGGAAAGTGACAACGAATTTGAGAACTTTGATCAAGTCAAGCAGAGTCTTAACTCCACAAGTGCGGCTGAGGGATGCGCGAAACTAGAGCGTGCGGCGCAGATTTTTGTGCAGCTGGACGTGGAGTTTATGAACGGCATTCACCTTGGCACGATTCAGGTACTGTTACGGTGCGAAGACGCTGATTTGAGACTCGAAACTGATTGCAAGTTGTTGAGCTGTGTAGAAAGAGGAGAAACGTCTGGCAGTGATTGAAGATACACTTCTGCATCGACTGGAGACGGAATTCGCGACGGAGATTTTCCCTGATACGTTCTACAATCGTGATCACGCTATCAGCGCACTGACATTGAGCTACTTGCTACGAGCATATGTGTTGCTTCACAAAAGTCATATCCCTGAAGAGATGATTGGTCGTCTGCTCGTTGAACCTTTCGCAGAAGAGAACCTTACGCGAGGAAAGCTGGACGGTCGAGTTCGTGGATCATGCGAGGGCCTACCTCAAATTTACGAATCCATCTTGGACTTCATTACCAGTAAATTTGCGGGCACACTTGCATTGTCCGTGTGTCAGGGGGAGAACAAATGTTCTGTAGACATTCTCGGCAACGCTATTTGGAAGCCTTTACAAGAGATTTTGTCATCGAAGCACGGAGTTATTTTTCAAGCTGCTGATCCCGAGCGCTTCCATCAAAGCTACACAATAAGCATGCGGTTTCTGGATGACATAGAGGAGCGTTTTTGCAAAAATGAAATCATGAAAATTCGCTTCAGGTCTCACGAGAGTGTGGTGGAATTCAAGGAAAAGTGGAATATCGATGTTTACTTTCAACTTCGAGCTTCACAGCTTGCTTCAGTTCTAGAGAAGTCTTTTGGAGTCAAACGAGATGAACAAGCGGCATCCGAATCGCTGAACGGTGCTACAACTGCCGTAGATGAAAAGTCTGAGCTAGTTTTCGACAACTCCATACGGCTGTGGCAGGCAATGCAAGACTGTTGGAGCGAACGTATCTTCTTGACTCCACTGCTCCCAAATTTCTGCAAACTCTGCATGCAGCTTCTCACTTATTATATTGACATCTGGAAGGAACCGTTGCTGAATGCTGTGGCAGTACTCAACAGTGGAACCAAAGTGGATTTTGCCGCAGTGCCACTATACTTTCTGACAAAGGAAGAAGACCTACTATTTGCTGGAAGTGACTTTCACATGTTGTACCAGAAAGTAAGTGCTGTTGACGAACATTTATACGAGTTTAGGGACTCTGATTAACTTTTTCGTGCTCACGTACTCACTGGCAGATTTCTCACGATCTCCTTGAAGTTGTAAGATCGCACGTTGAAGCCTTCACTGATGATAGCCAAACCTTCGTGACCGAACTCTTTCAAGAGGTTTGGCAATGCTGCCTCTCTCGTCATTACTCTTTTTTACTAATGTCTGTTTTGTGCAGCCGCTAGCATCGCTAATCGAGCTTGAGGCGGGCTGTTGGTCTACAGCTGTTACAATGGTAGCTGCAGATTGCAAGAAAGTTCTTCCTGCAATCCGGTACGTCCATGCGCATTTGAATGTAAATGAAGCAAAATGCTAAGCATTTTATCTTCTTGCCATTCAGCACTGTGAAAGGACAATATCAGATGACAAACAAGCCACCGCCAACAACCTCATCGACCTATGTGCCCAACATCATACGGTACAATGAAGCTCTTGCTTACGGTTAGTTGTAGCAATCATCGTAGCTAATCCTTCTTATATGTTCAGACCGATGCAAGAGTTCCTAGAGAAATGGGGTGTTCACTTCGATGCGACCAGGAGACAACAGTTATTGCATGCAATTGTGGAAAATGTCTGTGATGTGTACTCGACCTTGTCGTCGGAGTTGCTTAGATCGGCACTGGAGCTTGAAGAATCACTCAAAAGTCGCAAGTTGCAGCGGCACTCTGGATCCAGCTCCACTTTGGCTCACAATGCTGTCTCCGACACGGAAAAGATGCGCATGCAGTTGCTGCTCGACCTCGAAGAAATTCAACGGTATGCTCCCTGCTTACTATCATCTTTGCAACTGGAAGTTGTTGCTGATATGAAGTGGCTTAACTCGTGTGACGAACAGAGAGGTGGCTGCACTAGGGCTGGACGTGCAACACTGCAGCGGACTTCAGGCAGCTATCGCCAATTTGTCGGAATCAGATAGTTGAAGTTGTTTGATTGGCTGAAAACCCTTGTGACGACATCTGATAGACCTGTTTGATTGGACAATAATCTATGGTGACAATCGAGTGCGTCAGAATATGTAATATTGCTGCATCGATGGAGAGCGGCGGACATTGGAGTGCGTCGCTCTGGCGATGGGGTCTGTGTATCACCATGATGTCTTTGTCTCTATGGAAGGTTGCGGAGCTGGCAGTAAGCGGGGATCAGATTTTTTGTAAGAAGTCCAAGAAAGGAAGTACTTGGCCGGCTTCCCAGGACTGGTCGGTAATACTCCGCTTGTGGAGCTCAAGAGTTTGTCTAAGGCCACGGGCTGCAGGATTCTGGTAAAATCAAATGAGAATGAATATGGTGCAAGGAATTGCTGTGTTTTTTGCTAATTGGAGATACTGTTCCATTGGTGCTTGATGATACCACAAGGCGAAAGCAGAGTTTTTGAATCCGGGTGGAAGCTCGAAAGACCGAGTTGCGAAAGGGATCGTGGAAGATGCTGAACGTCGAGGACTTCTGAAAGAGGGAGGCACTATTGTGGAGGGTACTTCTGGTAGCACTGGCATTAGTCTCTCGCTTATGGCACGAGGTTGGTTGTTTAAATGTGACGATGTAACGTTGACTGGTGCTAATGTTACGCGGTATGCTTTGCCTAGCTCGTGGGTACCGATGTATTATCGTGATGCCTGATGACCAAGCAAAGGAGAAGAGTCAACTACTTGAGCAGTTTGGTGCTGAAGTCGTGCTGGTAAAGCCGGCCTCCATCGTGAACGCTAAGCACTACGTTAATGAGGCCAAGCGTCTTGCACGCAACACGGAAGGTGGGCAACAGAGCAAGGATAATGTTGATGTTATTTTCCGATTAACTGGTTGGACGCATCTGCAGGAGGATACTTCACCAATCAATTTGAAAACACTGCAAACTTCGACAGTCACTACACCACGACAGGACCTGAAATTTGGCGTCAGACGAACGGCATGGTGGATGCTTTTGTGATGGCTGCAGGTAGGTCTATCTGTTCATCAGTTCTGCGGTCGTTGTGATCAGTTGTTGATTTTTGGGCTTGCGCTACGCTCAAAGGCACGGGAGGCACCATCGCCGGGACATCAGCATACCTGAAAGAGCAGAACCCGGACGTGAAAGTGTTTCTCGCTGATCCTCCAGGCTCCAGTCTATACAACAAGGTAAGCCTCTTGTGGACACACTTGATCAAATATCCGTCTTAATCCAAAGGGTTGCTGATGGATTTCTAGGTTCGGAGCAACGTGTGTTACGCGCCACAGCAGGCTGAGACCAAAGTGCGCCGACACAGGTAGCATCAACGTTTCTTCATACCGTTCCCAATTGCAGAGGCTGAATTTGCTCCATCTTGACTGGCAGATACGACACCATCGCTGAAGGCGTAGGCATCGACCGCTTGACGGAGAACTTTTTGCTCGCCAAGATCGACGACGCCTTCAAGGTGACGGACCAAGAAATGGTGGAAATGTCTCGCTTCCTGCTGCGTGAGGAAGGTATCTTCGTGGGCAGCTCGAGCGGTCTCAACTGCGTGGCAGCAGTACACGCTGCTCGCAAGCTCGGACCCGGTCACACCATCGTCACGGTCCTGTGTGACTCGGGTCAGCGCCACCTCACCAAGTTCTGGAACGAGCAGCACATTCGCGAGGACTGGAAACTCGAGCCCACAGCCACGCACCTCGAATTCCTCGACGACTCGTGTGGCCAGCCGTAGGATCGATCAGTTGCAGCTCGAAAAAAGATCTTTCTATGGATCTCTGCTCGTTGATTGGATAATACAACTCGAATCTATCGATTTCATTGGTCGAAACGCAGAACGTGCCCCTTCATGGGCATATCTTTTTCGGTTGCAAGCGGTCGTGACTCCTGATCACTCTGCATCTTGCCAGCTCAGCAACAAGCCATGGCGAGCGCCTCGACCCCTGCCACCACCATCGCCATCCCCAGCGACATCCACTCGTTCGCCGCAAATGTCAGTCCACGTGGCGTGGACTTGGAAGGGCGTTTGGATCTATCTCTCGGTGCGTCCTTGGACTAGAAAGACACTCGAGCGCTTGTTGTACTGACTGACGTGCTGCAATGTTTGTAGACGCGTTGATCAAGGAACGTAGAAAGGAGCACAAGATGCTGAAGAAACAGACGCTGCCTTCAGACAAGAGGAAAGCGCCCAAGCAGCAGAAAGAGAAGCAGCAGAAGTTGAGTCTGAAAAACAGATCAAAGGTCCAACGCAAGGCTCTAATGGATAAGAATCGCGGGCTACCGACGCTCCCAACTGCTGCCAAGGACAAGAAGACACAGGGAAAGACTAAAACGAGCATTGCCGCTACCACTGCGAAGCTGCGACGGCAGATGCGAGCGGATAAGGCCCAGAAAATGTCTTCTGGACGGCTAGTAGTGAGTCCTAGAGTAGGCAAAGGCAGCCAGACTCACGCTGCTCAGCAATCGAAGAAGAAGAATGTGCCGCAACAGACGAGAAAGGTCACCAGTCTTGTCCAGCCGAAGAATACGAAGAAACTGCAGCTTGCAAAACCTTCAGTACGGCACGTGATGCGCTCCAACAACAAGAAAGCCAAACTGAGCATCACAATAACGGGACAAACAGGAAAGAAGAAAGCCCAGAAGAAGCAGAACACTACTAGCAAGGTCCTATTGCCTGGTAAAGTGTCCCAAGCTCTTGCAAAGAAGAATTCTACAGCGAAAAAGATTGTGAAACGCGCGAAGAATCGCAAGGCGAGCATGCCGAAGAATATTCAGGCAGTCCGTAAGGTGCCGGGCCAACGGAAGAACTGAGCCTCAAATAGGGATCTCTATTCTGTTTCATTAACATGAATATCATTTTGTTTGTATCATGATCCATAGCCTCACACAGCATCTACTCTAAGCTGCTGAGCTCTGTTTGATGAATCCGGAAATGAAGTCCCTATGGATGCAGGCTGCACACCACGCCACCTTACTCGACCTTCAAACGTCGGAGTACTGTTTCACGACCAAGCAACTCAATCGTGTCACCAAGTCCAGCGCCGACATCCATGCCCGTTAGAAAGTAGCGAATAGGCATTAATACCCTGTAAACGCAAGCACATGCACGTCAGACTTCGCGATTAAACAGCACATAACTTTCGCAAGGAACTCACTTCTTCAGCCCCAACTTTCTACTCTTTGCAACCGCCTTGATGCTCTTTGTGATGTCATCCTGCACATTGATTGCCCAGGTTAGTGAACCAACCAATAATTCATGGAGTTAAACCACGCACCGGCGTAAAATCCTCGTCCGAGAGGTTGCGCAGGTTAGCGCACACATCAGCAACAAGCTCGGGTGTGCTCTCATCAATATACTTGCTCTTCATGTCCTGCGCAACTGAGGAACTGAGATCGGGGTCTGTGAAGAACGGGATGCATAGGGGACCGAATTCAGGCAGTGCGCTCACGCGTTCCTAATGGCAATAAAAACGAGGAAGACATAGCACATATTAGCCGAAGAAATTCATCATCCACATTGCTGCACACAGCAGCACCTTCATAAGGTCCATTGCTCGCCACACATAGTCGAGACCAAACTTCTCAATCAGGTCAGCCGGAGTTGAGGTCAACCCAGCTTCTGCTAGAGTCGATGAAATCATGGGCAGTACGTCGTTTACGACATCCAACTTGTGTTCATCCGTTACCATCTCCTCGGCAAACAGAGAGCGCACGTGGCGAGAGTTAATCCAGCGGAGACGATCTACGTTCACAACCGAGCCTGCCTTGTTCACATGGTCGATTGAGAACTACCCAACAATCTGATGTGTTAGTTGAAGTGATCTCAGACAGTATGCAAAAGTGCAGCTTTCCGTACATGTTTCTCCAGTTCGTTTACTGTGAAAATTTCCTGATTGTTGCCGTCAGCGGGATTCCAACCTAATAGAGCAACAAAGTTACCAGGCCACTGGGTAAAAATCCTTTGTCCTGTACACGCGAAAAATAAATAGAAACCGAGTCAGAGAATGGGGAGTATCTTCAGTTGGTAAAACGTAGAACGAACCCTGAAGTCCTCGACGGCGACATCTCCTTGGCGCTTGGAGAGCTTGGATCGGTCTTCATTAAGTAAAAGTCCCAAATGTGCCCACTTCAAAATACAAGCATTAGTCATGTTACACAAGGTTGATTGCAAGTGCCACTTACAATCGGGGCTTCATAACCCAGCGCCTTGTACAGAATGACATGCTTTGGTGTTGACGGCAGCCACTCTTCGCCACGAATAACGTGAGAAATGTGCATGGCATGATCGTCCACCACATTGGCTAGATGATACGTCGGGTAGCCGTCACTTTTCATCAGAACCTGATCATCAATTCCAGCATGATCGAACTGCACGTATCCGCGCAGCAAGTCCTTGACAACTGTCTTGCCCTCGGGTATTTTCAGTCGAACTGTGTGTGGTTCGCCACAAGCCACTCGTGCTTCCACCTCCTTCTCATCCAGACCGAGACACGCCCGATCGTACATCGTCGCCTCACCATGACGCGTCTGTGACTCACGCAGTTTCTGCAGACGCTCACTTGTGCAAAAGCAACGGTAGGCATGACCACTCTGCATCAATACAAAAGTCAGCAAATGCCACCCGATCACTAATATCAACTTAACTCACCTCAATCAGCTTCTCGGCTGCTTCCTGGTAGATCGGAAGTCGCTGTGACTGGATGTACGGACCGTACGGACCTCCAACATTGGGTCCTGTAGCACAACCCCCCGACAACATCAGCGTCGCCCAGGAATACTTCTATCCACAGTTTAACCCTCACCTTCGTCCTCCTCGACTCCGCACCACTTGAGACTGTTCACTAGCGCTTCCACTGACCCCTCCACTTGACGCGTCTGCACGCAATAACTCGTGAATAACCAACACAAATGCAATACAACCTCCCATACTTTATCCGTATCCTCGATGCGCAGGATGAACTGGCCACCGGAGCTCTTGGCGAACAAATAATTGAAGAGCGCAGTGCGCAAACCACCCAAATGCAAATAACCCGTGGGACTTGGAGCGTAGCGCACACGCACAGCAGATCCAGCCTTGTCAGAGGCTGTAGAATGTGAAGAGCAGCTCCGTAGAGCCAGAACAGACGGACGGAATGCCACGCGACGGCCCAGACGAGAGACCAACATCGCCAATTGATGCCAACCGCACGAAATGCAAAAGTGACGAAATGCAAAACCCTAATGTGATATTTGAGATAACGTAAATATTCGGTAGTCAAGCACTTCAACGTCTTATTTTGATGTATTATCGCCTTCAGCTTTGACGATGACAACAGGCGCTTGTGTTATATTCCACTTCTCCTCGATAGCATGTTTGATTCGCGGATCTGTGTCGTGATCGTTGATGACTTCACCTAGAAGTTCGTTGAGAAATTCTGCTAATGTAAAACTGTATGGTGCATCCTTCATGGCTTTGACAAGCTCAGTCAGCAGTTCGTCCAGCGTCAGTGGACTCAATGTATCTTGTTGTACAATACGCTCCATCGCGGGAAATAACGTTGCTATCAACGCCAATTCTCGAACGCGAAGAACATAAGCTCCAACATCTACGAGTCCACGTCCGAGACAATCATAATCCAAAGTCGCTTCGTTGCAGTCCTCGTCCACGTCGAAGCCCACCACCTCCATGAACGAGGCATAGTCCTTTGGCTCAGGAAACAAGCCCTCTTCAGCTTTAATGATGCGTAGAAGCAGCTGAAGAGCTTGGAGTTGAATGTCTTTGGGCACGAAGGTAGCATTGTATGAGTTTTCACCCTTGCCTCGGTGTGCGTGGGAGATATTTACGCCACCTAGAATCGGTTGGACGATTATTATGGCTTGTTCAACGATACGCAGTTGGATACGCTCGCGCTGCCAGAGTGTAGTCCACGATGCATCTTCAGGTATTTTATTCAGTGCTGCTTTGGTGCTCCGTGAATTCTGAACAAATTTCAGACGGTCTGCCGCGTAGTCCACCGGGTTAGAAGACAAATCGAAGGCCTGAGCATAAGGGTTCAGCATATTCTCGACACTCTCGTCCGAGAGGAACAGCGGTGCGACGTCTGCTAGTTCAGTTAGGCGTGGGTGCTTGTAGCCTGGAATTTCGTCGGCCACCACTGTGTAACCGTAAGCAATCGCAGCGTAGTCGTATGCACCAATCGTAGTCATGAAGAAAGCATGTTTTTCAACTTCGTCGCTTGTTAGATCCGAGAAAACGTTCATAGGTAAATAATCCATGATTGATGTCGAAATCCCGTGCTCAGCAACGAATACTGGATCCCTCAATTGATCTCGTGAATAGGTCGATGAACCCGCAAAGTTGTGACGCAAACCGAGTGTATGGCCAACTTCATGCATGACAATATCAGCGAAATGTTCAGCTATGAGTCTCTTAGGAACGTAGCCGTTGTCATCTCCTGCCACTGCGCTCAGAATTGTCCTATCAATTTTATGCTGTTGCTCGTGAGCATAACCACATTGCTGACTTCGGCCAATGCGATTGCGAACGTGTGGGAATTTCTTGGCATTCGATGTCTTTAAGATGCCATTTGACGTCATTTTCCCGGTCTGTGGTGGGTCTACAGACGATTTCATGTCAAACGCCGTCATCACCTCATTGAAAAATCCGTATTCGAAGACAATATCACTGTGTAAAATTTCCCCGGACCGTGGATCAATAACGGTTGGGCCGTATGCATAAGTCTCTTCCGATATCATCACCGAGATGCTATTGTAACGAAGATCTCCAAGTCGGTAGTCACTCGGCCAGTCACTATCACTTGGTAGCACCGCACGGATTGCATTTGGAAATCCGACACGTTCAAATGCCGGTATCCAAGCTTCCACTCCAGCAACAAAAGCTTCTCTCCATTCCTGGGGAACGGATGGATCGATATAATACGTAATGGGTTTTTTTGTTGTGTTTCTGGCGATATCAAGCTCGAGTTTTCTGCGATGAATGACAGTTATCTGCGGATCCCAACGATGGAAACCATTACCATCACTGAGCTTTTGGTCAGTCAAACCGTACTGAGTGTAGCGCTTAGCAAAGTAACCCACTCGATCATCTGCCACGCGTTGTAGCATAACCTCGTCTGGTAGCAATCCAATGGCATAATTGACCTCGATAACCCCCGATGCAAGTTCGTATTCTACGAAGAGCATCGTGTTACGTGCAAAAGACTCGGATGGGTCTTCAAGAGCAGTGAATTCGGACGAAGTAAGCACAGACGACACGAAAAATCCATTAGAGAGGAACAGGTCTGAGGGAATGTAGTAGGCACCATCAGTCTCTGCGTAGATAGGAACTTTGGTTATGTATCCTGGCCACTGGCTATTGTCAAACATTTCTTGAAGCTGGTCAGCATTGTCTCCGCGCAGGCTGGCGTAGTGGAACTCCTGTACAAGTTGTAGATACCGACCATCCGAGGACATTTCAAAGTGGAAAGCGAAATCGTTTGTTTCCAACAAGATGCCACCACGTTCTAAACCAGCTATCACAGGTGCAGCTCGCTTCACCACCGTTGGGTATACAATGAAGGAAGAGTTCCAGTGTTCTTTGCTGAGGACGAAAAGAGCTCTATCATCCGGGGAAAACTGCACATCTAGAAATGGTACGATCTCGCCCCTCTGAACCTCCTCTCCTCCGATAGTCTCGAGGGTCCCGATAGGAACAGAAATACCATCGCCAATCTCTGCGGTTATTGAATCAGAGTGTTGTCTTGAGAATCGTGCGGCCAACCCGATACTTACTCCCACGAGGACGATGAAGGATACAGTTAAGATAGCAGTCCTAACACGCTTTTTCTTCCGGTCTGTAACAAGGAGAGAATCAGTATCATTCTCCGAGTTCTGTTGGTCTGCGTGTGCAGTTGTTGAGGCAGTGCGTCCTCCAATTTCAATATCGATCTCTTCGTCACTGTCCGAATCAATTCTAAATCGCGGCGAATCCACAACTCGGGCCATGATTTAAGACACGTTAACGTTTGCCGCCACGAGAATTCAAAATGAGCAATGTTATACCAGTGCACGATCATTGAAGTTTTGGCTTGACAACAGGGGTTTCGCGAACAAACATCATCAATGGCACTATTCTTGTTGAAAGCGTTGAACCAACGAAACCACCACTTGCTCGATGGTTTGACTTCGAACAAGGTTTGCGATGCCGTTGGGCGAACGCTTCAATGACGCTAGATAATCTTTCCGACGCTGATTTAGTTGAGAAGCAAGTTGAGCCTTCGTAATACCTGGCGATAGCGCACCGTAGTCCTGAAGTTGCGTTGATATCCATTGACGCAGTTGCAGGTCAACGAGATGACAAACGCTGTTTTCGGTGGCTAGGCGATCACAGCGCTGAGGAATATGGATTAACGACATAAGAATCCGGAACACGATACCAAGATTAGAACTTCTAACCTGTTGCGCCTCATCCTTTAGTCTTTGTACTTGAACCAAGCGCCGCTCTTTCACTTCACTGTGTGCTTGCTGGATTAAGGTGTCCATCAATTTTTTCCTGTCGGAGCTTTTGTTCGTATCAGTAACCTCACAAGTGTTCACTTCCCACGAGTTTTCATAACCATTAGGTGGTTCAAATACTTCCACCATACGCTGCATAACTTCATCAGGAACTCGTGCAACTCTTGTGCCCTCCTTACTCCGACGAGTATTCCGTTCGCGACAAATTGCTGCTGGTACATTCACGTAGAGAAGACCGAAGCCGCAGTTCACTATAAGTCACCAATGACATGTCAGACACAGTACTGTAAGTTGAGTGGACAGGGGGGAATGCTTACGCTCGGTGGCAAGATGGAAGAATCGCTTGCGCAGACTCCGATACTGGAAGTTGTCATCAACAAGTAGTACTAGTTCGCTCCTTCTCGTCATCTTCTGCTCCTGTAAGCGCCTGGTTACTTGCATCACCATCTCTTTCTGGCACTTCTTCCACTTTTCAGGGTCAAATTCCACCAGTTCGTCTGCATCTTCGGTCACAGTTTGCTCATAGAGATCGTCGAAGGAGATTCTCTCATACACCCTCAAGGGGGTACTGTGTGTCGCCACTAGATGCTTCACCAGCGTCGTTTTCCCAGCGGCAGGAAGTCCACACACGAGCACAAGAACGGAATCACAGCACCTCATAGCCATTTGTCCACCAGAAAATTGAATCTGAAACCAAGCGTAGTATTTCCCCCTTACTAACCGTGACTCGGGTCTCATAAATACTGGCGCTGGAGTCTCCCACTAGAATTCTCCTTGTTCCCTGTACATGGTCGATATTACATCAAGTGATAGCAACATTATGACAAGAGTTCCCACCTCGTCCTTCGGTGTTCTCGAGCTGGTTTCTTAACTGTCGAGTAGATGCTGAGTCGGTGCCGCTGTTGGTGAGGAGTTGACTCTGTCTTCCGCTCGGAATTGCACTCCTCATGGAAAGCTTCTCGTCCATGGAGACGTTCGTCCTCATCGAACTGGGGTGTCTCCTCTGTCTGTTGTCGCTTTTGAGCGCTCGCTACTCGACCCCGTCGCCGACTCTCCTGTTCCTGAAGACACAACTTTTCAGTCTCAACTGCGACGATCAGGAGCATTGACTACGTCCTCACCGCTTGTTTCCTGCGAGTTAACGCGTCGACGCGGCGCTGAAGACGTCGTAGCTCACGTTGTTGGCCGCGGTGGAGCTGCCACTTTCGCCATTCCCGGGGCACATCCACCACCACGAAACGCAGCACGAAGCCCAACACAGGCAGCAGGACGTTGAGCAAGATGCACAGGAAGCCGAAGAACGCCACAAGTTCCAGCGCCAGCTCCACCATGTTCACACGGGGTAAGTCGTTTTCAGCCAATCGTAATGGTGTGAGTTTGACGCGATGCAAGGAACACTCGACTATTATCACAACGTTCTCTGTCTCGTCGATAGTTTGGATTTGCTTCTCTATCAGCTTGCTATAATACGATCGAGGACAGGTCTTCGCACGACTCGTCTCTCAAAATTACCAAGCAGTACGTGGTGAACGGCGTTTCTGCAGACTTGGGTAGCTCTCACAACAATTATGGATTTGGCGTGAGTCCTGCCTGGTGATAACCACCCTGGAACGTGGGCGGGAGGTCGATGCTGCCACCTAAATCCAGCAGCATCTGCTCCAGGCGAGACACGATTACGTCGAAAGAAGGTCGATCCGTCGCGTCAGACTTCCAGCACTCGGTGATGAGGTTGATGTACTCGCTGTCGATGCCGTCAGGGATTGGGGGTCGGATTCCAGCATTGATCGTCTTGTTATAGAACTTGATTGGCGCCATCCCGATGAACGGGTTTTGCAGACCGCCAGCGATCATTTCCCACATCACAATGGCAAAACTGGACAAGCAAATATAAAATTAGTCATGAAGACTATCGAAAGCAATCCAAAAGCAGGTATACCTCCAATTGTCGGCCTTGAATGTGTACCCCAAGTCTTCATCCAACAGAACTTCAGGAGCAACCCTACAACCACAAAACAGCAAATTAGCCATTTAATGCTGTACTTAATCAAGACTGAGCGTATACATACCATCCTGTTGTACCGCACTGTGTGAACGCTGTGTCAGTGTCCAGCACTTTGCTAATACCGAAATCAGCAACTTTGACTCGCCAATCATCATCCACCAAAAAGTTGTGGGACTGCAGGGAGACAGCAAGTCAGCAACAATCCCATCCATTGTAGATGCAATGTGATCTCACCTTGATATCACGGTGGATAATACGCTTCGAGTGGAGATATTGGATACCTCGTGCAGCATCCAGCATCATTCGTACTTTGAACTAAAGGGGCAGGAAAAGGTAACAAGCGTTAGGCCTGTCATAGCTAAATTGGCACCACGGATGAATACACACCTTCCAAGGAATTGTTTCGAAGTTGTTGCCGTGGATGACTTCGAATAAACTGAGTACAGTGGAAAAGTTGCAAGTTTGTCAGCATAATGCCAATCATAGCATAGCAATCCGTCCAACCTACGAACCTTTTGCGAGAGCAATACTCCGTCAATATCATCAACTTCGGGTCCGTGCATGCTCCGATAAATAACACAATATTCGGGTGCTTCAGTTTTCTGAGCAACGCCACTTCTTGTCTGTAGTCACCAAGGATCTTGTCGGTCAATCGAGCATAACGGAACGATTTCACGGCTACTTCGGCAGCACTATTCCGGTTTATCCAAAGTCCACGGTAAACAGTAGCTGCCTTTCCACAACCCAGCTCGTTTTCCTTGCCGCTAAGGATGTGGATGCTTTCGTATGGAATTTCCAAATACTGGTTCTGCGACTCAAGAACTCGAGCCTGTTCCTGTAATGTTGAAACATCCTCCTTTGCAAGCTCCTCCGAAATTGACCCTGTTAAGGAGGCAGACGAATCCGCACGATGGATAACCTTGTGTCTCGTCGGAGAAGGGGAATCCGTTTCCTTCTTTTCGGAAACAGCTTCTTCAACAACATTTGCCATACGCGCAACAGGCTTCAGGTCTTCTTTTGCCTTCCGCCGAATTAAATAGTGCGTCACAGACAATATCTTCCTCAGTTCTGCCTCACGAGCTTCCACTCCTCGTTGCACTTCGTGCCGTCGCTCAGCTGAAAGACTCACTGCTGCAGCACCTGAGTTGATCTACAACAGCGCAATAATCACGTAAATACAATAGCATAAACTACATTGAGTTGCATAAGACTGTACAATACCTGCTCGAACAACTTTGCGAGAACGGAATTCTCGCCATTGTCCTTGTCATCGACGTGAATTTTGTCACCATGAGCAAGTCCTATGTCTTTTCGGATGCCTGCGTTCTCATCCTCCAGCATCAAAGCTGTCGATAATTGTGAATCTACATGTGCAACCAAAAAGAAGTTAGCTTATGATTCTGCGCTACTGATAATGACAGTTGTAACGCAGCAATCGAAACAAACCTTTCGCAAGATCATCCGTCTGACGAATCCATACAATGCGTTGACGGTCCTTAGGGATTCCAATGTTCGAAGCGATCTCTTGTCGAAGTACACCTACTGTAGCATCGAATGGAATTTCTAAACAAACGGGAGCTTGTGTGTCACCTGACGCTTGAACACAGACCTAACAGTTGGCACAGTGAGAAGTTTAGAGACTATACTATCAAGATTTGATGCACAGCGTTGAACACGTACGACTCGAAGTAGCATGCAATCATTATCCACTGCCCGCCTAATCCGCTCGCGAATGGCTTCTTCCGATATTTCAGACAGAGTGCTTGCAAAAAAGTGTACCTACAACCACAACAATGGCTGTGAGATTCTCTGTTGCATAAATTCCGTTGCATCTTAGACAAGAAACGTACGTGGTGCGGGAAGACACGATAAATTTCACTACCGTGAACATGAGCCGTCACAGCGCGTTGAAGTTTGGAGCTAGATGCAAATGAATCTCGACGCTGGGGTGATCGCTCTCCATTCGAGCATGGGCCAAACCATAATTCAACTTCATCATCCGAAGTTCCCCCGCTCCAACTATTTTCCATGCCTTGCCATGTGACCAATACGTATTTCGACACAATCCGCTCAGTTCCACGATGCAGCGGAACATCCACTCGCAAGTAAATGTACATCGTGCTTCCCTCCTCTAGCACCGAAGTTATTCCACCAATTCCTTTTAAAGCATACAACCCAGTCTGTTTCATAACAAGCCGACGTTAGCTTTTGCATTGTATCCATGATGTAAGAAATTCACTTGATCAAACTAACCATGCCCTTTTCCACAACAATCATCCTCTGAGTTGAGCTCTCAAGATCCGAGGTATCATAGCCACATACGGCCCAGTTAAACGGAGATGTATCCGAGCGAATATCCTGTACTGTAGCAGTCACTTCTGGAGTGAACTCAATGTCATTCGTAACAAATCGCCTCGACGAGCTCCGTGGCCGCCGCCGCGGTGTCTGCAGAAAAACCGAGCCATCCCTGTCAAATAATAACAAATTCGCCCCGTCAAGTCAAAATGCCGTCAATACGGTGAGTTAATAACCATTCGTACATGAGTTCCTCTGGGTTGTGCAGCGTCACATGCGCAACAGCACCCATGTGCTTCTACAACAAAACCGCATAAGTCGTTTATACTTCATAGTTCCCAGTAACTCCATCCACTTACTCGAATGACGTAGTTAAACTCGGCATACTTGGTCCGCAGGTAGATCGGAAGGTTCCGTCCCTTCCAGCAGAACGACAGTACATTAGTCGGTGCCGAGTTCTCATCGTAGCAGTCGATACTCGTGAGTCCGTAGCATAATGAATTAGGTGAGAAGAGCTCAGGTGGCCACTTGGATTGGTCCGAGATGCTGCCAAGTCCCGACGCAAGCACTTGGAGTGTATTCCGCTTCTCTCGTTGGTCCTATGAGTCATACAAAGATCCATGAGTTCTAGCGAGCGAATTGACGCAAAATCCGACAGCATTTACACACCGCGAAGGAGAAAATGACCCACGTGGGTGAGTTCTTGGTCTTGATATCATGCAGCACGCTGTCCACTTGGCTGAAGCGCAGATCCTGCGCTTTGACGGTGCGCACGAACGTGTGCGGCACCTCCATGCCGTTGCGCTTAGTGTGGGTGAAGCACAGAATCCTGGCGCTTGTGCACGGGCTGCAGCAGCCTCCAGTCTTGTCTTCTTTTAGAGATGAGAGTCACCTACGAGATCTGTCGCAGTGTAACACACACATAAGTTGCTTGTCATTCAGCGCTGCATGAGTGTCCCCACCCCTCGCATCGCTCACCTAATGCACCGTTGAGCCAAAGACAGAAAGCGTCGGCGGCATGCGCTGCCTACGAGACTCGAGTGTCTACCGGCCTGAGTTCCGCACTCAGAGTGCTGGCGTTGGGGCACTGTGCGAAAAACAACAGATCGTAGAGTCGCTCAGGTAAGGGAGCCGACTATTGATTGGTAGATATAATTTTAATTCGCTCAATGATTGGCTGAAAAACGCCTCAACGAATTCTTCATGCAACTTTTGACTTGAACCAGGACGAAACTTACAGTTTCTTTCTCTAGACATGCTTGTATTGTGCAGGTGTTTAATACAGTTACAATAGATACGAACGCATTAAGGCAGAGAATGCAGAGTAATGCAAGAGTGTTCATGACGTTTGTAGACTGATTTTTCAGTGCTCTAATATGGAGGAGTGTCGCATTGGCCTGAGTTGGAGGCTATGGAACCTGGACTTGTGGCAGAACTGCTGGACGCAGCGCGAAAGAAATCGCCTTGACTTCTGTACGCGACATCATCGAGTGTAGGTCACGACTGAGTGTACAAGCACGCAAGAAGACAGCCCAGTAGGTCACAACGTTGGATTGACGTGTAGTATTAGGTGTAGTAGAGCTCAAGGCCCATGCCGTCGTGAATCTCATAGTCCTCGAGCGTAATGTGGTCCTTGTAGATGGTGTACCACTTCTGGATGCGGATCTTCTCGGGTCTCGTACCCACCTGCGCAGCCACGAGCTTCTTCAGGTCGCCCACAGTGTCGTCCTCGTTGCACTTGACACGGATCTTCTTCCCCAGGCGGTCATTCAGCACCACCTCAATCATCTTCTCGTTACCAGCGAAAGGCAAAGTGGCTGTTAGATAGAATCAGAATTCATCTCAGATATTATCAGTATGGTATCAGAATCTCAAATGGAGGAACAGATCTACCGCTTCCTGCTAGATGATGTCGCTCTGGACGTGTGCTTCGAGGTGCAAGAGCTACATTTGAATGGCGGTATTCATTCTATACTTAATGTTGTCCCTGTTGCATCAGATGCATCGCCAAATCTCAGTAGACGGACTGAGTCTCGAGGAACTCTACGACGTTGAGCCCATCGACGTCACAGTAGATACGCCTGTGCTAGAGCAGGACAGCGTGTTCGTGAGCTGTATATACTGCAAACGACAGGTAAATTAACTCCAATCGACGGTTCATGTAGGACTGATGACGAATTTGTTGCAGGTGCACGCGTCTCGGTACACGAATCATTTGGAGAAGTGCATGACAGGATCTCGACGCATGGTCACGCCCAAACAGCGGCAAGATGCAGCTCAAGAGACGGAACGCAAGCACTACAGATACTGAGCAAGCCTCAACTCTACGGTGCTGATCCACCGTCAGGTGAATGAAAAATGGATACATATTAGAAGCCAGGAAGGTCGCTGTCGTCGAACTCAAAGTCGGACACTTCGCTACGTCGAGGGGACTCCTCGCCGGTCTCTTCTACCTGCTGCTCTCCCTCGACAGCTTCGTAGTTTTGGTCTTCTGTCGCGTATTCCTGATCCTCAGCAGCAGTCTCATCGTACCACTGGTCATCAGTGGTGGGCTCTTCATATTGCTGCTCTTCAGCAGTGTTTTCTTCGTACTGTGCTTCTCCATGACCTTGATCTTCAACTGCGGATTCTTCATAGTACTGTCCTTCAGTTGTTCCCTCTTCATAGTACTCACCTTCAGCAGTACCTCTTCATAATACTCGCCTCCTGCAGCGCCTTCTTCGTAATATCCTCCTTCTGCAGCACCCTCTTCATACGCTTGATCATCGGTTTGTTCATCGTAGTATTGACCTTCACCACTGGTATCCTCATACTCCTGAGCTTCAGCTGTTTCATCTGTATACTTTTGCTCTTGCTGGTCTTCTCCAACGTCGGCTTCGACTTCTGCACTAAACGGCTCGTCAACTTCGTGTGGCCATCCCTCTGGTGGAGTCCATGAGCTTTCTCCAGTACTGTGGTTGAACCAAAAGTAATGGTTAGAGTTGGGGTCAAAGCCTTTTTCCCAGTCGCCGAATGTTTCAGCTTCCTCATCATCCGCGTCGACACCTTCTCCAAGTTCGTACTGGGCTTCAGTTAGTTCATTTTCTTCTGTTGTGACTTCGGTCTCTTCATTATAGTTCCCATTTTCTTCGGCTTCTCCAGCTTCGTTGATATTCTCGGTATCATAGGTTTCGTTATCGTAGACCTCCTCAGAGCCTTCTATCCCTTCTTCGATTGTTGGCTCAGTAGTCTCAAGGTTTGACCAGTCATAGTCGTGACCTGCCTCGGTTTGTTCTTGTATGACTTCGTTGTCAGCTTCGTCATCAGATACAGCTGCAAATTCTCGTTGAAATGAATCTGTCTCATCTTGTTCTTGAAATTCTTCGCCGTCTTCAGATACAGCAGTGATTTCTTGTTCAAACAAATCTACCGCAGCGTGCTCTTGAATAGCATCACCAGCTTCAGATACAGCGTTGATATCTTGCTCAAATGAGTCTACGTCTGCTTGTTCTTGCATGTCTTCACTGTTTTCAGGTACATCAATAATTTCTTGTTCAAACGGATCTGCGTCAGTGGTCTGAGCATCAAGCTCAGTTGATGTGGCAAGCCAGTCATAGTCTTCATTTTGAGTTGTCGTTCCTTGTATTTTATCTGGAGCTTCCTCTCCAGTCTTCTCTAAAGAAGTTTGGTCGTGACCTTCGCCCTCGTCGATTTCAACAGCTTCGACCACTTCATCAAGAGATTCACTTGAAATTGTGTCTTCTATCGCAACCGATGCACCCATGTTGTTGTCGTCATCGGTACTTTCGCTAACATCAATATTCGACTGAGTATCATCGGTTCTTTGGTTCGTATCTGCATGAAATCTCATCTGAATATCCTTGGTGATATCTGTGGCAGCGCCAAAAGTGTAGAGTCCGAGATGGACTCGCGATTTTCAATTTCTATGATGTCATCGATTATTTGGGAAACTGGTGTATCCGTGCTCACGTCCACCTCCTTATCTGCATCTAACTGTAAAGCGGTATCATTGGAATCCAGGAAATCCAAGTCAGTATCTCCAGTAGAGAAATCGCAAGTGTTGTCAGCACTAAGTGCTTCGCAAGGGATACGATCGTGAATATGTGAATTGTCGTTATCGTTGTTATTGTCGGATAACAACGTATCTCCAAAGAGCCGAGAAGTAACGCTACTTGGTACCGAGGCTACTTGGTTTCGTTTTTCATCAAGGACACTATTTACTGTTAGTTGGGGCGAGTCATACTCTCGCTCAGTCGATCCATGCTCTTTTTTAACATCCACATCCATATTTTCTGCAGCATTTATTTGGCAAAGAGCATCTTCTTGAGCCTCTAGCATTGTAGTAATGATTCCACGCAGCTCATTCGAACGAATATGCCGGCAATACGCTCGAATCACGCCTGACCCTGGTGCATGAAGTTCCAGCTTTTCAAGCAATTGCCGCATGCACTTCTTGACAACACCGAGTTTGGTGAACCACTCTGTGCATTGTGTTTGAAGCTCATGTTCAGGGTCTCCTTGAGTTTTCTCATACAGTTCATGGCTTTCATTCTCGTTGAGAATATCCAAAGCTTCAAGACTTGCACGATAACCAGCCAATTTGTTGCGATCACACTGCTCCTTCTCGCTCATTGACAGCAGTACATTCATAGCTGTCAGTGCAGTTGAAAATTCTTCCTCGGCATGATTAAGAAAGTCTGAGACTGCTAAGTCATGCAAGAAACCAGCTTCCTTTGAACTGTTAGATTTTGGTGTGCTTGTTTGTTCACCCAATCCAGCAGGATATGGATCAACACGGAATGAAAGCACACCTTTTGGTGATCGTGGAGTATCAGCAGGGTCGATACGAAACACTACTGCGTCTTTGATTGGGGAAGGGCGTTCAGGACTGGGTGATCTTGATACATCTTTTGGGTTTTCATCTGGTCCAGAGTTTTCTTCTGTGATAGTCATCGCGGACGCACGCTTACGGCTATCCGCTTTTGCCAGTATAGACCTTGATCGAGCACTAAGACCTATTGTTGCAGTTGGACGTCGCTGGGTCAGATCTTGTGCAAGTTGTAATCGCTCTCCTACTGTCATGGCGCTGTGGAAGTCAACACGTGATTTTCGTTTATGCTGCTGTTGCATCAATGTCTGGTCGACTGGAGTGTACTTCGGGGCACTGAGCTCGCTGGCTCGACGTTGTTGCTCTCGTACAACACTAGGATCTGCCAGTGTAGGCTTTTTCTTTTTCTTCTTTGCAGGAGGTTGAGGTGGGCCGAAGCTAAACACCGACGTTTTCACCTTCGGTGGAGATGGTATTGCTTTTCCTCGTGATCGAAATCCAATCGCTCGACTTCGGAGTTCATCTTTCTGTCGTTGCTGCTCTCGGGTTAGAGGCTTTTTTGGTCGGTCCTCGCCGTCTTCATCTCTTGTATCCCATTCATCATCATCATTCTGGCTTTGACTTGAACTTGTGGCATCTTGTAGAATGTGGAGAATATCACACGCATTAGCGACCCACAACTTCTTGTATTCAGGCATCACCTCACTCTCAAGCAAGCATTTCCCGAGATTTACATTAACATTTGCTTTCTTTTTGTCCTTTAGGTACATCCCAGCACACGGAATCGAACCGAGTGATTGAAGCGCAGGTAGGAGATTTCGCACGTGAACAATGTTTTTCCGCTTTTGACGCTCGTCCGTCTCAACAACAGGATTGCCATCCAGATTTAAATGTGTCAGCATTTTGTTGAGTGATAAAAGGCGGAGAGCGTGAACTGTAGCAATTTGGTTGTGTGATAACTGTAGTATCTCCAGGTGTTCGAGATGCTCAATATTCCTCACGGATCGGATGAAGTTGTGGCTCAAACTGAGTGCTCGGAGCTTTGAAGTCTTTATGAGACCAGTAATGGCTTTTATCCTGTTATCCGCCAGATTCAACACTTCAAGCCGTGGAAATACAGTTAATCCTTCTTCTGGTAGTTTAGCCAATTTGTTTCTTGACAAGTCGAGAACTGTAACGAATGGAAAACGACACTGAAACACATGCATCAGTAGTAGTTCTGCATCAATGTGAAATCAATAGCTTACCTCAGCAAACAAAGCAAGGTCTATTAGACCATTTTCAGGGACAAGAAGTGCCAGCAAATTTCGGAACGATAGTTCCACTGGAAAATCCTTAACTGTTAGACCACTCCTGAATTCGTGATGTAGGAGTTTTGCCACCACTCGCTCTTTGCCATCTTTTGTCACGTCAAATACCAATGATTCGACGCATTCTTCTACTTCTCCATCTTCTTCAGGTTGATCGTGAGGTGAATCAGTATTACTGTGAAAAGCTAGTGATCGACCTTGTTCATCAGCATTACGGAAAGTTATTGACGATAAATCATCAAGTCTCGGTGTTGACACAGAGCTTCCCGGAAGAGAACGTTTATCATCGTTGGCAGATTCACTTCCTTTGAAGAAAAATTCGTTTGGAGTCTCATTTCCATCTCGACGAGATGATCCGGAGGCACTTCTGCTGTCACTAAATTCGTTACTGCTGCTCCTAGTAGTGGTAGATTTTGGGGGTCTGTGACTCACGGCTGAGCACGCACCGTCGTCGACATCACCAGTACTCGATTTGTCCTTTTCTTCTCGAGCAGCACTAAGTTTACCAGCTTCTTCTCCGTCTTCAACCGAGAAATGTTCACTCGGCCAGCGAGGTGAGTCCAAACTTTGTGAAGCAGGATTTATCGTCACCGCTTTCTGAATTTTACGGTCCTTTCCATTGTTATGATCATGGTCCTCCAAAACCCGTTGTGAGATAGATCCTCCAAACGCTGAAGAAACCACACTCATGTTTTCGCTGAAGTCTGAATCGTGTGGTGACGCGGGTGCAGAAATAACGGAACTTGGTCCTGTCAAATTCGGGTTTCGCTGTCCCTCGTCATCAACAGTCGATCGAGAAGACCGCGGACTGAGGCCCACTGAAAGCTTGGCACGATTTCGATTGTCATCAATACTCGAACGAGTAGAATGTGGGTGTGGAGTGATCGTATTTTGCGTTACCGATGCCAACGCGAGTACTGGAATTTGTGGGGGCTTCCTTGGTTGGTCAGAAGAGAATACTGCACTCTTCGATTCGGAAACCTGGGGGACTGACTGAGATTGCTGCATATGACCTGCTGTGGTGTTAACAACAGGAACTGGTGGTGGCTTTGCCGTGGAACTCATTACTTCGATTGGCGCGACAGGAGCAGTTTGAGATAAGGGCGATGGTAAAGGGGATACTTCCGAGAATGGATTACTTCCTGGTGTCATACCATTATCAGAAGACGAAAGGCTGGGCCGACTTGAATGAATCTTAGATGGTGAAGGATCTGGAGACCCCGGAGTAGCGAATTTCGTCGATGTTATCATGCGGGGTGCTCCGAGTATAGCGTGTCGTTCTTGAACTAATGACTCCCAGGGCGGACATGCTGAGTGTCTTGACGGTGATACTGCACACTTCGCAAGAATTACATTTTCCAGATTCACCGCGTTTTGTGTGCTGTCTGTGGACAACGTGTGTTGTTGCATGAATGCTCGAATCTCCTTTTTCGTTGGTGTGGATGTGGTAAGAAGCTTAAGCACGCCTTTGAACTCTTCCTCATCGATTCCACCATCACTATTGCGGTCAATCTGCTTCAGTGCAGCTCGAATTTCCAGGCGCTTGTCTTCTCTCCGTAAAACATCCATATACTGCGAAAGTTCTTGAAGGACAGGGGTCGAAACCTCATTGCCCTTCAAATTTACATTCGTCACATACCGCGAATACTCAGGTAGCGGAGGGTAAAGTGGTTGTTTGGTTCGAGGATCGGTCGTAGGTGGAGTTTTCGCAGCAATAATTTGCTGTCGAAGAACTTCTAGGAGAGCTTTCGCACCCTGTTCATTGCAAATACAGGTTATCAGGATGTCACCAGAAGTCATACCATAAACGTACGTCATCAGTGATTCGGTTGTCGCGGAGATCAAGTAGCGCAACGATCGGAATTTCTAGTAGAGCTTCCGCCAAAGCGATTATCTGCGGATCCGTGATATCTTCCTGCCTAAATTCAAGCGTATGAATTTCCTTTTGACCTGCTATGGCCTTGTAAATACTCTACGACAACAGAGGTTAGTTAGAAAGAGGTGTAATCCACGAAGATTGATATCAAAGTCACCTTTTCGAAACATGGAGGGGTTTCTACTTGTCTGAGTTCGGCATATTTGGCGTATACATCTCGAAACCTAATGTACAACCACAAGTTTTGTTAGAGTCCTACCAACACGGTATAATTCACAATTGTTGATTCACTTTTTGATATCTTGGAGTGTCGGTGAACGCAATTCCTGGTTCTTCTTGCGCTTGTAGAAAATCCCACCAAGCATTAGACCATCAACTTCTCCACCGGCCACCACAAAAACTGGAAGTGCTGTCACTTCTTGAGTGCAGCGATATCAATGAATAGTTTCGAAACGACTAACGCGTTATTGACAGCTATCCTAATAAAGCATGACTCGTCGAGGCAAGCACTGCATGTTGCGGATTTTACGTGGTCAATAACATACAATGGATGTTCAATTGGACGTTGAAGTGGAGTCCCCTGAGGACGATGTCACCCCTCTACAAATCTCGCTTTGCACACAAACACTGAAGAAGACAAGGAACCAAGCTTTCACCTCAAGCCCACGTGAGTTAAATTCTGCTTTCAAACTGCTGAAGTTACTAATAACCTACTTGTGCAGGTATGCACTGGGATTTCGCACATGTGGTCGTACAGCCATCGCCTTTGCTAGCGAATCTATGGTGATTTACCCTGTAGCCCATCATTTGGTACTCTATAACCTTGAAACTAGCGTTATGGACTTCTTTCATCATGTTCGCCATACCAAGAGTATCCAGAGTTTTCAGCTTTCGCCCAACCGCGATCTCTTAGCTGTGGCAGAAGTATGTCACCCAAGTGTACAAATTCCAACAAACGGAGCTATTAGCATGACGACGCCGTTGTCTGGGTCTTCAACTCTGAAAGGCTCAATTGGGTCAAGTGTAGCATTTCATGCTCATCTTCGAGAACATGAAATTCGAGCTCTTGCTATATACAAGCTCAGCACCAAGACTCGAGTAAGAAGCATATCTCTCCCGGCCAATTCGAATGTAGTATCATGTAGCTTCTCGACTGATAACAAATTTCTCGCTGTTCTTGAAGATGCCCCAGCACACACAGTAACGTATTGGAAAGTGGGCAACGCAAAACTTGTAGCTTCGTGCAAATGTCCAAGTCGTGGTTCACGAATTCACATCAGTCCAACCAACGCTAACTTCATTTCAGTCTCGGGACCGACGACTTTAAAGTATTGGGTCTGGACCAAGAATGATTTCAAGATCTCTAACTTTTTGCCACAACTTAAGGATCAAGAGCATTTCGTAGACCATTCTTGGTTGAAAGAGCACATGATTGCTCTGTCAGAACGTGGACTTCTGCTTTGCTTTCGAATTTCGCTCGATGGATGCAGTGCTGATCTCGTTCATTCGTCTCGATGTCACCAACCATCCTATGTGCGACTGGAATGTGTCACCGCACACGGAAAAGGTTTCGTAATTGGAGGTTCGGCAGGATTCTTCAGCATTTACGAGGCAGCGGTAGGTTGTGCTGGTACATTTTTTAGTCAATAAAATGGGCCATGACTGAAGTTTGTTGTTGTGCAGGATGATCCGAAAGACCCGTTTCCATTTGTACGTTCCGTCTCGGTCGGTGACATCGCATTTGATTGCATCGCCGTGTCTCCAAATTCTGAAGCAATCGTAGCGTGCTCTAAGAGTCGAGAGTTAATCAACTTTTCAATGAGTGCCATCGACACAGAACAAGAAGACAGAATCGAATATCGCGAGTTAATTCGCCAGGTGCGTTGATGCATTTCACGAAAGGTGAATTTAATCTAATAGTTTCCATGCAGAGTCAGCAAGTAGGTCCAGTTCTTCAAGTCGATGTGTGTGTGCAGCGCCCAATTGTTGTGACTTGTGGGGCAGATAAGACTGTGCGAGTGTGGAATTTCGAGTTAAATCGTTATGAGCTCCTGCATCACTGTCCAGACGAACCAACTACAGTTGCAGTGCATCCGTCTGGATTTCAACTCGTCGTGTCATTCAAGGAGCGTGTTCGTATTTATCAACTACTACAAGAAAGCTTGCGACAGGTTAAAGAGCTTCCAATCAAGGCCTGCCGCTTCGTTCGATATGCGCATGGTGGTCATTTGTTTGCATGTGCTTCCGGCCTTACAGTCACAACCTTCCGAACGTACACATTCGAGGCAGCTCAAACGTTTTCAGGCCACATTGGTGCTGTAAAATGTCTGGGTTGGAGTCGTGACGATAATTATCTTTTTTCAGCAGCTCATGACGGTGCTGTCTATCGTTGGGATATTAGCAAGGGGACACGAAGTGAAGACATGCAGCACGTGGTAAAACACTGTCAATATGCAGCATTTGTTGTGGATCGAAATGATCCCAATATCGTTGTGGCCTCAGGAAGCGATGGCAAAATCCGCGAAATTACTGCAGGCGAAGAAACAAACAGCTTCGATCTAACTACTGGCACGGTCATTACGTCCATGACGTTGATGAAGGATTGCAAACGGCTTTTTGCCGGTACGAAAGCAGGAAGTGTACTCGTGTATCCTTGGCCTCTCAGTAGCAAGGGTGTAGCTGAGTATTTTGCACATGCGGAGGGAATATTGCAAATGCGCATGACAGAAGACAACGAGCAGCTTATACATGCGCTGAGGATGGCTGTGTCGGAATTTTCAAAATACTAAGTAGTGGTCTGCAGCATCAAGTTCACGACGAAACATCGACACACACTGGAACTGCAACATCTCGAATAGGTATTTCTACTGCTAGACCTATGTCTTCAGCTACATCAGAGCGCAGGAGAGCTGGTGCAACATACACCGATGCCGTATTGGTAGCTCGCGATGATCTGGAAGAACGACGTACCGAAGTGTTAGAATGGCAGCAACGGCACGACCAAGTAAAAACAGACGTGGAATTTGCGCTTCACCGCAAAGAGAATGAGTGGATCAATCGATTGCATGTACTGAAAGAGGAGTCTGAGCACCTAGTTGTCCAGGAACGGGTGCGCTACGAAGAACTAGAAGCTCGTCATCAGCTTGCTACACGAAAACACAATGAAGAGTTGACACAGCTCGAAGCACATCATGTCAAGATGACACAAGAGCTTGAAAACCAATACGAGCGTAAGCTCGCTCAAGAAGTGGCTCGGTACGATGCGTTATCCGAGACCTTAGAGCAGACACGTCAACGATGTGAAGCCCTAGTGGAGGCGCAAGATAGTCAAAATCGAGGTACGCTGCATGCAGAGCGCAAAGCGGCGTACACACGAGCAAAGGAGCAGAATGATATTATCAAACGATTACATGAAGACCTCAAGTACAACCATGTCAAGTTTGAAGAGGTTTTACATCAAGAAGAGACCGATTACGAGCAGGAAATGCAAAAAATGCGAGCCGAGTTTGCTACTCAATTGGAAAATGAACGTCAGAACACGGCAGTGAAGCAGGGTCAAGTCAGTGCTGCAAATACCAACTCGAATCACTCAGAAAGAAGATGCAGGAATTGAAGGCTTCATCGCACGCTCGAGATGTGCTTTTGTCAACAGAACGGTCTAAAGTGACTAGACTTGAGGCAACCTTGGCAAACTATGAGCGACATTTCGACGTGTGCCGCAGTTCGAGTCATGACAAAGAGAAAGCAATTAACGGATTGAAATCGGAGAATCGCGTACTCGAGAACTTTCGCTCTGTTCTTTCCCATCGTATCGACGGCCTCGAAACAGAACAAGCACCGATGCAAGACCACTTGCATTCTTTGGAATCCAAGATCAGTGAAATGCAAAACGAACTAGCTGATGAATATCGCCTTAAAGCAGAGTTACAGCAGGACATGCAGAACAAAGACGCAAAGATCCGAACCCTGCTGCACGAAGTCAAAACACTGCGGCAAAGTTCACTGAAAAAGGAGTACTCGGTTGGTGAAATGACGCGGGAGTTCACACGTCTCGCCCAGTTGACAAATTATAAAGATTTGGAGAATGCCGTGAAAGCTGCGTACAAGGTTTACGTTATGGGTGAAACGCTGCACAAGAAGCCTCCTCCCTCTCCTCTCAGTGGAGGTGGAATTTATTCACCAGCAAAACCTGTAAACACCAAGGTGACAAATGTGCAGCAAAAGCAGCAACAACCACCTGCTGCTTCTCCAACGAACAAGGCTTCGATGATATCGGACGAAGCGCTGGGGTATGACTGCAAACAATCAGTGGACGAATCTGTCAAACAAATGGAGTACATGAGTCGTACGATTCAAACGCTGCGGACGGCTCTGGATCACGCCAAGACTCAAGCAGACCGTGCCCGTCGTGATTCTGTAGCTGAGGGTAGCATGCTCATTGACGAATGCAACAGACTACGGAAAGAGAACAAAATGTTGCAAGTGCAGATCCGCGATCTCAAACGCTCGTTGTTTATCGCAGGTGGAGATGGTGGTGATAATGAACGAGTGGACTCCCCTTTGCAGCTTAGTCGGTCGAGTCCTCAGCTGCATTCCCGTCCTCCATCACCCCAATCGCCACAGATCGAACTCACATTGGATGTCACTACACCTGGTAGTGGTCCTCTCAGCCTTGCGCCGTTGCACACAGGACGAGTTACGCCATCCAAGCAGCGTCGACGACAACGTACACCTAGCAGAAGTCCCTCCCCAAGCCGCAACAACTCGACTGTTCTTCCGTTTGGACGTGTGGAGCGGGGTCGCCACAATGTAGCTCGTGCCGACGAGCTCGCGTCGGTGGTGGAGAAGCAGAAGCGCGACATCCAGCGTTTGCAGACGCAGGTGCAGCTGTTGCTGTCTGGAGCGGCCGATGCTCCTCTGGTTCACCATTATAATGGGGTAACACGCATGGTCCCGTTATCGCCCGCTTCGTCTTCACAACCACTGACCCCGTTAGAGGCACCAAAAAGCACCATGACCGTCTCACGTGTTGGCTCACTACGGCCGTTGACACCCGCCCAGACGTCGACGCCGCTGCAGTCGTCGTTCATGCTGACCCCGCCGGACTTTGATACCGGTAATGGCAGCATCCCACCGCCGAATCCCATCCTCGAGACAGAGCCAACAGAGCAGCAGTAGCAGGACTCACGGGATTTAAGGCCTGCAGTGCAACGGTATCAATGTCTTGAATTGGATGCACATTGGTAGCTTTTCGGTGATCGACAACTGTAACTGCTTCAGTTTTCCAAGCGAACTTCAACTTGCAGTAACTTGCTGTCACTAAAAGTGACGTATCAACACTCCTGATGAGAAACGGATGTCGTTCTGTGGGTATTCACTAACTCATCTTCGTCTAAGCTTGCTTAGAGTTTCATCGCAGCATGCGGGGTATTTTCGCAAAAAATCACTGTAAATCTTGGCATTCTCGCAATAATCAGGTGTAATGTGAGCGTTGCAAGACATCTTTGATGGAGGTCCGGACCTCCCATCTACGGTTTAGTTGAGTGAGTAGGAACTTCGTACCAAGAACAGTCCCAAAATACCAACAAGGGTAAAAGTTTGATTTTACATTTCATGAATTTATGACTTCTAAAATTTGAATCCGAAATGTCCCGTCCATGTCATGATGAGGTCTAAATTTTTCGCGCAATCAGCGAGCTGATTACATCATCCTGAAAGATAAGACATGGCTGCTTTTGAGGTTGTAGATCGTCCTCAAGCACTAGCCTACTTCTTCTAGTCCGATCGACCTCGGTGTCGATGGTTTGGAGTTGAAGCTGGTTCAACGCGTGGACCATATTTACCGAGGCAGAGTGTCCACTCAGAATCGAGTTAGTGTGTGGTGTGATGACGATCGTTTATCAGTTGGCTGGCGCTGTCGTAGCTGTAGATGCGGTTGTTGCAGCTACACCATTTTGGCTCTTGTTGGATACAGCAAGGTCAAGTGGATATAGGAGCTATCCATTGCCTGTTGTGACTTTTCTTGGCTAGATAGCGAGCTATTGCCGATTATTCCTCCAGTTGACTAGTTATGGAATAGTTTGTGTAAACCGTTTACGGGTCAATTGTGCATCTTACCCGAGTAGTCGGTTTTCACTTGGAAAATGTATGTTGTCCAAAAGTATATGGTTCTTGCAGATCTGCCACATCAATCAGGTCTACGTAATCGGAGCGGTTAGACACTTTTGCTCACACCGGAAGGCATTGCAAGAGAGGCATTTGCAAAACTAACGAGGAAGGACTAACGGCAAGGCCTCAAAATAACATTCGCGGTCACACGCGTAGTCCCGACCAAAATACGCAACTCACCCGCGCATTGCAAACCTCGGCAAAACCTCCAGTTCAAACTCGAAAAAGCTGCCTGTTGCACGAGCAACAGCCCAAGTCCGTCCGTCATCGACAACCGAGAAAGTCCGCACTCACCAGACCATCACTCGGGGCGTAGTCGTTGCTGTAGCCAACTCGGCTTCAGCTTTATCGGCAAGAAAGGACACACTCTTGAATCTGCCGCCTGCCATGGACCTCGCCATTCGCGTGAACGTGCGCTACGCCGCCCCCGCCAACTCGCAGATCAAAGACGCGCTCGTTCTGTTCAAGAGTGCACGATGGGTGCATTCCATCATCCGCTACATCATCCCGCAGCTTAACAGCGTGTCGCCCGCTGCAATGGACCTCATGGAGACACTCAAGAGCAATCCGGCAGATGCACGACAGCAGGACGGAGAGCGCGCAGTTTGCGTCGTGTGCATGGAGACGCTGTCGTCACCCTGTGCTGAGCTACCCACGTGTTGCCATCAGTTCCACGAGCGCTGCATCGAACCGTGGCTCAAGATGCACAGCACTTGCCCCACATGCAGACACCAACTACCCACCGACGCCTACACGAGCTACAGCGTCTATGCAATTAACACCACTATCGTCTTACAGCAATCTCAATCCAGTATGCCTGCAGCTGAACTGTTAGAGCTATCTGCCAGCAATCAGGTCATCCGAGCCATCGTGAACGCGCGAGTAAGGAGGAATGCAGCTTCAACGTCAGTAGCTGGAGTATCCCTGTCAAACGATGTTCCGATTTTCCAGACCGAACCGCCTGTCATGAATGCAAGCGTGTTGCAACGCGGTTCCAGTTTATCTGCAGCGTTGCCCCCGTGTATTACTGAGCCTGTTGTACCCGTGATGCACCGGAATGCATCTCGACGTCGATTCCGCGAGCAGGAAACATCCAAGCAATCGACAAGAGACGACGGCTGAGCAATTCTGCAGAGGAACAGGATATCTCGACGTCGTGAACCTCACACCCACGTTTTGCCATAGTAAGATAGACCTCGATCGTTAGCAGAATCACAGTTAAGTGGTAGCTGCACCAGTGACGCGACATAATGTTGCTATTCGTACAGTCGGCGTTGTCCTCTCTCAGTGAACAGAGAACCCGCAGTAGCTGCTTTATTGAGAAGCTTATTTAACGAGAAAACAAGAATATGCAAACTCACTCAGATCCTCAGTCAAAATACCATTACGACTCATTCTCACCGAGAGAGGAGTTCAGGTGTCAGAATTGATCGTAGCGAGAGTACTCGCATGAGCTCAAACAGATCGGCAGTTGACTCAGTCTTCGAGTCTGGAGGATGTTCCACAATCCAGGCGACAATTTGGTTGAACGGCGTGACTAGACTCGCGATGGCAGCCGGTAAACGACACGGGTGACGCTTTTTATCTTGGAAGTGGCTTACAATAAACATCACCACGCAGACGACATGCAGCAGCATCACGTAGCGGTCGTCTTCACCGCGATTTTCCACCGTGAGGTCCTTGTCAGTCATTAATCGCGAGCCGCTGGCGCACGCAACAGGAAGGAGGAACGTCAGTGCACGAAACCACTCGAGTGCGTTGGGTACGCCCGATGTCTGCGACGTCCCAGTGCTTTCGTTTCCTCCGCGGATCAGGATAAGGTTGATCAAAATGCCAAGACACAGCGTCAGGGTTGACACATTAGCAAATTCAGTATTTCCGTCGGCAATGTCGGCACAAATAGTGCAACAAAACTGCATTACACGTCGCAGGACGTCCACGTTTTCTGACATGATAGAGGCACCGTCTGGAAGTGCACTGAGCTGAAGCAACCCTGGTAGGAGGAAGTGCAGCTGATCGATGCTACTATCTGCCTGGTGAATCACGGCAGCCTTCTGCATCATCTGAGAAACAGCGTCGACCTCGTCGTCCGAGTCAATCTCATCGTCGGAATCAATCGTCTGATTGCTGTCAGACTTAAAAGGCTGGGCACCATCATCGGTAACCCAAGCCAGCAGAGGTTTGTAGCACACCATGAACGGGACTAACTGCATCACTAAATCAACACTGGTGTCAGAGTCCTCCGCGATCCAAGCACTCACAATTCGCACACTAGCGCAAATCACAGCATCGAGGTGGTAGACCGATTCTGCGTGTGATTCACGGAGTTCACGGTAACGATGAGTCTGGACATAATCGCGAACCAGCGTCAGCAACTCGAGCACCACCACAAATACCTGGTTGAATGTCCCTTTCATCTCCAGCAGAATGTCATATGGAAGCACGAGCTCACTCTCGTAGTTGGAGACTAGACCACTGATCACCATCTCGACGATGCCGTAGCAAATGGGTAGAATGGCAAGCACGCGCTTAATTTCCTTCGCACGTCTTTCTGTCTCAGTCTCTGACTCCACCTTGAGCTCATCAACTTGAATCAGGGACAGCTCCACCTCATCTAGCATGATCTTGATCTACACATTATACAATGTATTAGATCAGACCTTGCCAGGAAGTAAAGCAAAAAGTCAAAAACGTACCTCAATTGACACGAGTTTCAAGAGAAAAGAACAAATTTGCCACCAGACACTTCGTCAGGTGGTGCTTGGCTTCGTAGTGTAGTGCCTGGCAGCAACCAGGATGTACCAGAGTGCTGCATAAGCTGGAATATCAGTCGTAAACACTCGTCGCGCTCCTGATGAGGCCACTTCCCGCGCAGGAAGCGAAGTACACCCGTACGAATATCGGAGAGACATTGCGAGCTCAGCAATTCAACTGGTGCTTCCCCAATCTCGACTAGTCTCATGTAACTGTTCAAGACAGCTAACACCTGGATGGCTGTACCTCCACGCACATGTGAAAAGTTGGTGCATATGAACTCGAAGTCATAGCTGTGGATCTGCGCCCAAAGTTGAGGTTTACTAGCCATCCGTCCAACAATACCCCAAAGATCCTCCAAGAGCTCGTCCGTCTGCTGTTCATGCTCCGCTGACTTGGTTTCTACAGTCAGATCTCGATTCGAGTGAGATCGACTCAGTTTCTTCATCGCACTAAAGAGACGTCCAAGAACGCTCTCATGCATCATGACCTAAGCAAGAGCACAGGGACGATCCCTCAGGCACCACTCATGCAGAGCATTTAGCGATTAGGCTAGTAGCCGCACCTGCAAGCCCTTCTCACTCTGTACCAAGCCTGAAATGATCCGCGCGCAGTCCTGACATGACTCAATCGGCGTTGACTGAGACGCCAACTGCTCCAGAAGAAATCTCACGAGTTTCTCTTGCGCAAACTCTGCCGCAACGCTCGGGTCCGTGCAGAAGCTAAGAGAATTGTTGAACACAGTTACAATTAGTCCACTTGGCTCTAAATGTCCTGTACAAATACGCGTATACCTCGCAATTAAGTTCAGACCGAGGTTTTGAAAGGAGGAGAGCAGCTCAACGTCATCGGGGTCTGCAACACCGGAAAAGGCAACGATAAGCATCCAGTTCAGAGCTATTAAGACACTAGCAACAGACAGACGCACCTTTAGTGTGCAGGAGGCGCAGGAAGAAGCTCACACCGACGGTGGCGAGCACCTGTCGTCGAACCTGCTGAAGCTGTTCAGCCGGCAGGTCGCCCAGCTTCGTGACCATGAGCAGCCCGGCGAACTTGTGCTCGTCCGTCTGACCCGCCAGCATTCGCATACACTGCGCGACCTTCTCCGCTGTCGCATCGCCTGCCACAGGCGTGCTCGTGGTCTCTGCAGCCATTCCTGGAAGCTAGACTGCCAGTGGCTGATGATGGTCAGACAATGGTGTGGTGCACACAAATTTTATTGCGAACACATGAACTTCAACAATAGTTGAAGTTTATGTTTTAACTGCCGATCACATGAAATCCTCCTCGTAGGCGTTGACACTACTGAGATCCGAGGCCGCTTCTAATTTGTCGTTCAAATCGATGTTGTCTCTTGACATCAGGGATCTGTAGTTTTATCAGTTGAAACATCAGGTTGAGTGTCAGACAAGACCAAGTAGTGCGACGTACGAATAACTGCGCAGCTCCTTCTGCTGCTTGTACTCCAGTTTCGCTTTGCGCTGTTCCGCTTCCAGTTGCAGACGCTGCTTCTTGCGTTCAGCCTTGTACAACAGCTCGCGTTGTCGGCGTTCCTCTGTTATGTGAAAGAGAGCTTTGTTAGAGACGGACAGGGAGGCGCTCTCTGGCCAGCAACACAACGATGCACCTTCCAGGTCGGGATGGAACTCCTGCTTCGTCTTGTTGAGCCTCTTGAGGATATCCTTGTTCTTCTCCTCAACCTTGTAATGCCGAACCTACAGTGGAAGTCGTCACGTTATCAGCGTTGCATTTACATCATTTTGTTCCCGAGTGAGTAGAACATACTCGTTCGGGGTGGTTAAAGCCCACTTGGCCAACCTCCATGGACGGCGTTTTCTTCAGATTCCGCCATCTCGTGTAACACTATCGGTAAACGAAGCAGCAAATCATGACGATCAGCGCAACAACAATCAACATGAAATCAACAGCAAGCACATACGACAGTGACACTTTTCTTCTTGCTGCCTTCAATTGAGTTTTCCTACAACACCACGAATAAGGAAATGCGTCGGCGGTTGTCAATACCTAAAAATCATACACACCTTGACAAGCTGAGCGCACTCTTCCAGACAAGTCTCCGAAACATCATCCACCTTAGTTTGGCCCTGGCTCATTAATGGAGAGAGTGAGTAACGAGAATGTAGGTGGGGTCACTGCAAATACAGTTTCCAATCGAAACTAACCAGCGGAAGGCGCAAGTAGACGTGCGCAGACGACAAGTCGTCGACGTGGAACCTGAGTCTAAACGTTAGAAGTGCAGGGTATGTAACGCTATCCAGAAGAGGTGGCGCACCAAATATCTTCCAGGAACCCGTAGCGGATGAGGTCCTCGTTCTCGAACTTGTCCTTGCCCATGTAGATAGTGTGGCCTTCTGCATTGGCACATTAAACATCAGTAATACGTAGCAGGTTTGGAGGTGATCCATCTAAAGAGTCTAAGAAATCAAACGCGCAAGACGCACCGGACGACGTGAAGTAGAACACCATAGTTGCTGCTCAATTCGTATGCAAGAATGACATGCTACTACTCTCATTTCAATTTTAGCCAATCATGCATTTCTTATCCAAGAACCCATTTCAGTGGCTGAAAAGACGTTATGCTGTTGGACAGGATATTGGACCGAATCTTTTGTGTGGCCGACACAGTTTTTCTGTCCGGGCGTTTTCCATTAGTCGGTGCAGTTCAGATCCCCACCTCAGAAATAGCTAGATGAGTGCCGATTGACGGGCTGGTGTCGACATCGCGACTTTGTATGTCACTTTGAAACTCACTATACAGCTTGCACGTGGATCTGCAGCTCACCACTGGCACACCTTCGCCTCTGCAATGCGGCATCCGTTTTGCTGTTTCTGGGTCGCCCCTCTATACCCATAGGGATAGGGTATGCAAATTTCCGTTTCTCTTGGTTTCACTATGTGGCCTGTCATGTACGTGGCCTCACTGGTTTATTGCGCTGATCTTATCTACACTCTGTAGCCTGTTTTGCGGAGCGTTGAACCTCGGCAGTCGTTGCGGCTCAGACAACCCAACGAGCGCGAGCATTTTCGCATTTGCCAACTAGGCGCCGCCTTCTGTCGAGAAGCTCATCGTCTTGTACCCCCCGCTTCAATGAAGTGTATCCGTGCGCTGGCCGTGTTCGCCGCCGCCCTGGCCATGGGCGTCGCTGCAGACGATGACCCGGCCTACTACTGCGACTCGGACTCGTACTGCGAGAAGCATTATCCCGGTACGGTCTGCATCTCCGTCAACAACTACGGCGACGTGGTCTCCAAGTGCACGCCCAATACCGCCAAGCGTCCGGCCTGCCGCGGCACCACACCCGGTCTGTGTCCGTCCTACCAGAGCGCTGATATCGGCTACCTGAACGCCCACTGCGTCTTCGTGTCGGAGGAGTACCTGTCTTTGTCTTCCAGTGGCTCCGGCTCAGAACGTCGACGCCTCATGGCTGCAGCCTCCAACTCCTCATCGGCTGCGGCCAGTACAGCGACCTCTACCGCGTCTTCTGGCTCTACAGCGGCGTCGACCGCGTCATCGTCGTCTACGACCAGTGCTGACAGTGGCAGCGAGGACTCGACTGCAACTGAGAGCGGCAGCGGTGCTAGTGCATTGTACTCGGTCACCATTGACGGAGAGAAGGTGAGCGGTCAGTTCGTGTGCCTGGACGTGTCAGACTGTGCCAGCAAGGCAGCCGACCCAAGCACGTGCGAGCCCACGACGTGCCAGGCACCTGACTCCAAGGAAGTGTGCACTTACCATGGCACCTGCACGTACAAGAACAAGAAGAAAATCACCAAGCGCACATGCATGTGCTATGCTGGCTTCGAGGGCGACAAGTGCGAGAAGGAGGTTTCGAACGCCTGTGATGTTGACTGCGGCACGGGAGGTGACTGTGTGGACGGCGAGTGTGTGTGCAAGGAAGGTTTCGACGGCAAGGAGTACGACGGCAAGCAGGGAAAACCGAACCAGCGCTGCACTCGTTGCACGAACGACTTGGCTTGCCAGAACGGTAACACATGCAACACCGAGACTGGTAAGTGCATCTGCGGCCCTGGTTACACCGGAGACACTTGTGGTGCTACGGAAGACTCGTGTACGACCCGTACGGACTGTGGTATTGGCGCTTGCCAGGTCCTGGCTAATGGATCTTCGGCCTGCTACTGCCCCATGTGCAGCCCGACGTGCACGCTTTGCGACATGGACATCAACTCTACGTTTGACTGCTCTACATGCCCGACCGACTCTGCGACGACCATGCAGTCTTCTAAGCTGCTGATGTTCGCTTCGATGGTTGTTGCAGTCCTACTCGCCAACTTGGCTCTGTAAGAGTCCACTCACTCGAATAGTAGTACACCTCCCATGGGCGCGCCACGCAGCCATGGCTACATGGCGCTCTAATTACGTAACATGATCATTTACCACAAGTACCTGGGATCATGTCTTGGTAGATCACGAACCTAAACTTGCCGAAATATTGGTGCAAATGTACAATTCGATGGTTGTTGCAGTCCTACTCGCCAACTTGGCTCTGTAAGAGTCCACTCACTCGAATAGTAGTACACCTCCCATGGGCGCGCCACGCAGCCATGGCTACATGGCGCTCTAATTACGTAACATGATCATGTACCACAAGTACCTGGGATCATGTTCTCTGGATATTTATTATCCAGAGTTTTAGGTGGGATCGCAGACCGTCTGGAAACTTGTATAAATACATAGATCAGTACATATCGTAATTTAACGAAACTTCACTCTCTATTATAAAGAGTCACAAACGGTCGGGAAATCGAATACCTGTCCTCATTTTTATCACATACAGGTGAATGTTGACCCATCCGGACACTAACAACCTTCGTACGACCTAACAATAAGTAACATTCGTGCAGCATTCACGCAACATCAACGGGACCTGAAGGAATGGCGATTGGCTCGATGATCCAGTGCACGAAAAACGTAACAAGACATTTCAAGCTTGCGAATGGCTCTATTGGGACTGTTGTTGCAATCACGCTAGCTAAAGCGATGATATTCAAGTGCGTGTCGTTGATGGAATTGAAGAGCACCAACAATCTCTACCTCGTAATGCTGTGTTCGCCAAGCTTGAAGATTATTCAGATTGCTCCTTTCACCCGGAGCTCCCACTCGGCGTTGTTCCTGTCTGCCAACGATACGAGAGAGGAATCAGCGTGAAATTGCCAGATCGACAGTTCTCTGTATGCAAACGTCAAGTGCCGTTGGTACTTGCATACTCTCTCACTACGGAAAAATGCCAAGGTTTGACTGTTGACATAATGATACTTGCTCCACTTCGATATCCAACACGACGTTCACCACAGCGATCATCATTTTATGTTGCGGTGACGCGGGTCAAAAGTTTACGTCAGCTTTATCTCATGATGCCGCCTTACAAAGCAGTTTCTGGAGTACTTCATTCCAAGTCAAGACGCACTTCGAGAGAGCTTGAGACTGCAGGCGTGGATTTATAACGCTGGCACGAAAAATCTGTCTCTATTTCAATTGCTAAATTTCTAATGCATGCTATATAAGGCTTCATCGAGGATGTTTTGCTAACAAATTTGTTTTGTAAAACAGGTCGGTATAAATATCCAGAGCTTCTCCGGGCAACGCACGGCATTAGTCTTGGTAGATCACGAACCCAAACTTGCCGAAATATTGGTGCAAATGTACAACAGGATGCTGTTATTAATAGCAGGAACACTGAAGCTTTCTACTGACTTGCAAAGTTTCAAGTTGTCGTTGAGACTCAACTTGAATCTGTCTAAGAACTACGATATCATATTTGGGTGCTGATGATGATTTTCGTAGCAGTCGCAATGAATTCGTACTGCCTCCAACAAGCAAGTGTTATTTTAATAAGCCATAGCAATTACAGCCTAGACAGCAGATTACTACATGTAATTCGACGTTCACACGTAGATTGGTGGGCATCAACTTCTAGGTGAGGTGGCGATATGAACTCGCGTCAAGAACGAGCAAAATCAGAGGCAAATCGTTGTCACGTGACAGTCTTACAAACGATGATAAACAGGCAATAAACGAAATCCTTTCGTGAAAAAGCATAAACAGCAATGCAGCATGCAAACTAGGCATTGCTAACCATTCCAAATGACTACTTGTCATGGTTGCAATTGCGAGTTTGTGATTCTTTTCACTCGAGAACTTGCCTTTCGCCCCGCAATCTGCAATAAACGATGAAGTCCTTCCTCAAATTTGTCGTTCTCGCTACCGTCATAGCCACGGATGTGTCGGCAGATGATGATCATCCGTACTACTGCACCACGGATTCGTACTGCAAAGAGTACTACCCAGGCACGGTCTGCATCCCGATTCTCAACTACGGTGTCTCGAAATGTACGCCTGACACATCGAACCGTCCAGCCTGTCGTGGAGAGCAACCTGGCCTCTGTCCGTCGTACCAGAGCACCGATCGGGGATACCTCAATGCACATTGTGTCTTCGTTCCTAAAGATTATCTACCTACCGGTAGTAACGTGACAAGCGGCTCTAGTTCACGGCGCCGTCTTCTCACGTCACCGGATTCAACTTCAGCAAGTACCGATAGCAGTAGCGTGACCAACACAGCTAGTAGTGAAGCTGATTCGATGTTGACCGTAACGCTTCACAAAGAGGAAGTGACAGGTCAATTCGTCTGCATCGAAATCTCGGAGTGCAAGAATTTGGCTGCCGATACGAGCACATGCTACCCCAGCGCTTGTGGTTCATCCGAGTCGCAAGAACAATGTAATTACCAGGGTACCTGCACCTACAAGAACAAAACCAAAATCACCAAACGAAGTTGCATGTGCTACGCTGGATTTGAAGGTGACAAATGCGATACCGAGGTGTCGAACGCATGTGATGTCGATTGCGGTACGGGAGGCGACTGCGTCGATAATGAGTGCGTGTGCAAAGAGGGGTTCGATGGCAAAGAGTATGGCGGTAAGAAGGGCAACGCTACCGAACGCTGCACCAAGTGTACGAACGATTTAGCTTGTGAGTACAATAACACCTGTAACCTTAGTACGGGGAAGTGTAATTGCGCTGTCGGCTACAGTGGAGACTGGTGCGGTGCTGTTGAAGACTCGTGCACAACTCGAACGGACTGCGGGATCGGTGACTGTCAGGTCCTGTCGAACGGTTCCTCGGCTTGCTATTGTCCTCAATGCAGCCCCACCTGCAACCTTTGTGATATGATAGGAGAGTCGACTTTCGACTGTTCCTCGTGTCCGACCGACGCTGCTGAGTCCTTGCCACCTTCCAAACTGGTGTTTGTTTTGGCGTTCATCGCGGTCACATTCATCAATTTGGCCTTGTAGGGGAGCCCACCGTAGCACAATTCTGTCTCTACATGTACAGCCATGCGATGACCATGATGCACATAAGTAACACGACATTTTCGCTTTCCATTCGCGTTGGCGAGATTGCATTCACTAGCGGTAGTCACCATGCAGCAAGGAGGGGAGCTGTAGTTGGTCTCTAAACTATCGGTGAATTCCGGCTACGGGATCATGTAAGTTGGGTATTGTCGGACAGAAAGCGTCTGCGTGGAGGAGAGTACTAGCTGTGAGCGAAAGGAATTCCGTGCATATCATTGACAGAGCAACACACACGAGCAGCGCAACGCCAACGGGGATGTTCCTGACACGAGGAATCCCAGTCGAGAACTTCCTCTACACCACCACACTTCACATGACAGCCTTCCGAGTTTTGGCAGTCTTTATCGCCGCGGTGGTCACGGGCGCGACGGCAGACGATGATCACCCGTATTACTGCACTTCAGATGCATATTGCGAAAAGAACTACCCAGGTACGGTGTGTATCTCCGTCGACAACTATGGCGATGTCATCTCCAAGTGTACACCGAACACGTCGAAGCGTCCAGCCTGTCGTGGGGCTCAACCTGGACTGTGTCCGTCGTATCAAAGTGCTGGCCAAAGCTACTTGAATGCCCACTGCGTGTTCGTGTCGGAGGAATATCTGTCCCTGTCATCAAGTGGCTCTGACTCAATTCGTCGCCGTCTCGCTTCATTCTCGAGCTCTGCCTCAGCAGTAGCGTCTTCCGAGTCATCAACTTCTGCGTCTGCAACATCCTCATCCAATTCGGCATCGTCCAAGACCTCAAACACTGACGATTCTTCTTCCATGTCCAACTCGAGTAACAATGGCGCTGGTGCATTATACACGACAACGATCAATGGAGAGGAGGTCATCGGTCAATTCGTCTGTCTTGATGTATCCGACTGCGAAAACAAAGCTGCAGACCCCAGTACATGCTACCCCAGTGCATGTGGGTCATCCGACTCGAAGGAGCAGTGTACGTACCAAGGAACTTGTACGTACAAAAACAAAAAGAAGATCACCAAGCGCACTTGTATGTGCTACGCTGGATTTGAAGGGGACAAGTGCTCGACTGAGGTTTCGAGCGCATGTGACGTCGATTGTGGTACGGGAGGTGACTGCGTCGATAACGAGTGCGTGTGCAAAGAGGGTTTTGATGGCAAAGAATACGACGGCAAGCAAGGCACGGCAAATGAGCGCTGCACACGATGCACGAACGACCTAGCTTGTCAGCACAACAATACTTGCAACATTGACACAGGCAAGTGTGTATGTGCGCCAGGTTACAGTGGTGACACATGCGGTGCGGTCGAAGACGCTTGTACGACCACGGATTGCGGCGAAGGAGACTGCCAGGTGCTGACGAACGGATCAGCGGCGTGCTATTGTCCTTCGTGCAGTCCGTCATGTACGCTCTGCGATATGCTGTCCAACTATTCGTTCGACTGCTCAACATGCACGACAGCCGACGCTGTGACTTTGCAAACCTCCAAGCTGCTGGTGCTCGCCTCGGCACTTATCACACTAGTTCTCACTAATTTCGCTGTTTAGGAGTGCCATTCATTGGAGTAGTAACACAGCTACAGCTGAGAGTTTTGTACTAACGAATTCGATACGTGCATCTCGCATTCTGTTGCCGTAAGAATGTCAATATCATTACGCAAAGCCTCACATAGCATTAGACGTGCTTCCGTCAATTTACTGAGCCCTCATCTTTACGGAGCGGGGCTGTCTGCAAGAGCCTTGATAGTGTCGAGGGAATCTTCAAGTGCCTTTTTGAACTTCTTGCCATCCGAGATACCGCTGTCCTTGTAGTTCGTGAGGCTCACATTAATGCTCTTACTATGGAGCAAATAACCCACACCATATCCGTGAGGTACGACAGCACCGAACGAGAAATACTGCAGGAACGGGGTCGTTACATTGCTCGAGGAGATCAGGAAGTTTGTACTTTCAGCGCGCACGGGGTTTGCCAAAAAGTCGCTGGAGATTCCATTCTGGTTGGCGATCGAGTTCAACGCAGTCAAATGGCGATCCACGCCAAGTCCCTTCTGTGCCATCTTAGCCATTTCCACGTGACGGTTTACCGCCGAAACCAATAATGCACGCTGGGTGTCAACTGCTGCACCAGTCTCCACACTCTTGACAAAGGCTTCAGCAGCAGGAGTCGCCGAGCGAATTGTCTCCGTACGTCCATGGTGGAAAATGCGTGTCGAGCACGACTCGTATGTGGGGGCGATCTTGCCGTGTGCGCGATAGAATGCTAGCTGAAGTGCCATTTGCGCGATACCATCAGGGCTAAGTTTCCACTGCTTGCAATTGTTTTTCGCGAAATTCTTGTACACTAAGTACTCCGAGTTGAGGTTGCCAGAAAAATCGGCAAAGTGGGTCTCTGCCTTCTTGATATCTTCCACAAGATTGTTTGAAAGCTTCCAGCTGAGTTTCTCTGGCTTCGTGGCTCCGGCATACTCCGGCATCTCCTCAAGTGGTGCAAATCCCGAGTCAGAGTTGCGCATGTCGTGCCAGCATTCGTGCAGCCAGCGGTTCCAGACCGTTCCATCCGAGAATGAGTGCTCGAAATTAACAGTAAGGTGGCCATCAGGCTGCACCATCACCTGCAGCTTGTCGAACCAGCGGTGGGAGCCCTGACCATGTAGCGATAGTTCCATGCGTTGCTCCATATCACTTGGGTTTCGATCCTCCAGCACCAGCATGAACAGCGCCGAGTCGATCACTTCAAGTGTCTCGGCGTTCACAGGGTGGTGCGCTACCAGATCGTCGCGAATTTGTGCCCAAGTATCACGTTCTTCAGCTGTGAGCGTGGACAGATCCAAGTCATCGTGGTCACCCTTGGACGACGAGTTCAGGATGGAGTCTAGCTGCGCCTCAAGCTGCTTCTGGGACAGCAACTGTTTACCATCAGGACTGAGCACATCTAGCTTGAAGTATTGGTTTCTCTTCATGACTACGATATGCGTCGCGCGTGGGTGCGAAGTCAACACGTCAATGTCCTTCTTGGGCACCTTGGCCGTGCCATACTGGCGGGCAAAGCCAGCCATGCACTGGTTCTTGTCCTGCTCCAGCTCACTGTTCTTGACCTTGGTCCACCACTTGACCATGGAGCGTACAAAGGCAGCGCTGCGAGGCACCATACCCTTTAGATTGCCATCCGTCTCGTCCAGTAGACCGTAGGACGGGTTCACATTGATGGGACCCTGGTAGCGTCCTCCCAGATACATCTTGTCCCAGTCCTCTTCGATGTAGCTGAACGGGTAGGCGCGGCCCATGGCCTGTTTGAGCTCGCGCTTGAGCAGTAGCTCCTGCAATTGGCGGCCCTCTGCGTCCTTGAAACCTTTGGCCAGTTCGGCATGAGCTTCCCAGTCTTTGGTGTTTATTAGGGGCCTGACACTCTCCAGATAGCGCTGGACTGTCTCCTCAAGCTGCGGCACCGGCAGGCGTGGCAAGTTGTACTCGTTCGTGAGTAGCATGCGGTTGAACCAACCAGGCTGCTGAGCGCCGGCCGCAGAGCTAAGCGTGCGAGCGTGTGGGCGCAACGACGAGGGCAGACGCATGATCTCTGCAGGAGCTGGCAAGTTGTCAAATGATCGCTGCTACGCAATACAAAAGAGGGGTAAAACCGATCCGAACTTGAACGTGCACTGCTGACGTTGACGTGAGACCTAAAATGTGGGGTCATCGTTTGAGAGGCAATATATCGTGGGTTGCTGGACATTCGCATTGGCGTTGGTGGTGGGTTCTGCTACTGGAGCACCACGCGGTTCTCGCGCTTCTGAGCGAGATAATACCGTCGGAACGTTGGCTTCCCGGTTTTGCTACTGCTGCTACTGTTACTATGCGTCGGGGAAACATCTACACTAGATGACTCGCTAACGCTGTCTGCATTGGGGATGACTAATAGTCCTGAGGAATCTTCTGTTGGTGTGCTGCATGCAGAGGTGCAAGCCGCAGACTCTTCAACGGGTCCTTGATTTCCTGGTGCAGAAGTTGATATCTCGCACAAGCGCATTTTGTTAGTGCTCTCTTCGTCGTGTGTCTCCATGCGACTGGGAGGTGCTAGCCTGGCACTCGCGTCCTCATGACTAGCAAGATGGGCTTTGAGAGCCGTGTATCTGCCGCGCTCCTGTGCGACTTTCTGAGCCATATCACGTTTTTCAATGACCAGCTCCTCGCAGATGGATTTCCAGTATCGCGTCTGGGCCTTCATACCCGCCTCGATCGCCTTCTGTGACGTAGTGATGGCGGAGTTCATGTTCTCTAACTTGTGTGTGGTGCTATCCAGGAGCTCCTGTTTGATTCGGTCTATAGCCAAACGGGAGTTTGCCAGCTCTGACTTCAAGGACTGCATTTCTTCTGTGTGCTTGCGCTCGTACTCGTCACGCGTTTGCTCCGCTGCAGCCATTCGTTCTTCGAATACGCGCTGGAGATTCAACATTTCTTCGTGTGACTGGGTCAAGAGATCTGTAAGCTCCACTTCCACAATTTCTTCGGTGGGGTTTAGTGACATGGTTTCACGCTGTGTTATCGAGTTCCTCGGAATAGGAGCTGGCGGTGGAAGTACAACATCTTGGCAGCAATTATCTCGCACACTTTTAGTTCCGACCAGCTTGTTGGTCCATGACGTAGTAGACTCCTGCATTGCAACAGTGTCATTTGTCCTATGTGTGCGATTCCACGTAGCAAAGTCGTGTTCATCACCAACAACATCAGTAGAGACAGTAAGACCAGCTTCTTCGCATATTGATACAATGCTCCAGAAACGTTGCTCTGCCGCTTGTATTGTGGCATCAGCATCGGCGTCATCCTGAGACCACCGAAGCGCAGTATTGCAATCAGCAGTCAACTGATCCAGCGCGGCAGCTACAGCATCGAGAAATTTGTCGTCTTCTGCAACAAAGTATTCTCCAGCCAGACCTTCACCTGGGTTAGCGCAAATGATCTTCAGCTTGCATGTAGTACACAAAACACTCTCTTACATGGTGGCTTTGTCTCGTCAGGATATCTGCCAGAAACTCTTCCCTTACTGCGGTCGATACCACTTCGCTCCGGAGGCGAGCGAGACTGCATCATTACTCTATGCCCAATGCACCGATACTAAAATAGGTTGATGTTGAAGTCGTTGAAGTGCGCATTTTCAGCCAATCGAAATAAAACCGTGAGTGCATTGGCTGAAATTCATTCGGATCCTAGCCAGCGCTTTAGGGGGTAAATAGAGACGACATTAGAGGTGTGTATGCCTTCGAGGGACCGCTAGATGTGACCAATGCATCGCCATTGTTGCTGATTGATGGCACTGTTTTACTGACAGAAGGCTTCGTAATGTTGCTGATACAGACAGAAGACCGAGCCAGTGCAGACTTGTTAACGTACAGCCAACATGAGTACAAAAGTGCAGAAGTTGATGACGCAGCCCATTAATCTGATGTTCAGATTCCTGCAAAATGTACGCCGCTCGTATTACTGTGCCTAAGCATTGCATAATTGCCGTCTAACTTCTTTTGATTATTTGCATAGAAATCCCGCATCCAGGTGTGGCTCTATGAGCAAGTGAACACGCGGATCGAGGGCCGCATCATGGGATTCGACGAGTACATGAACCTGGTGCTGGACGACGCAGAGGAGCTGGATGTGAAAAACCTCAAGCGCACGCCTCTTGGTCGCATTTTACTCAAGGGAGACACCATCACACTAATGATGGCAGTCGATGCGACCAACGGATCAAACTAGCCAACCCAAGTTGCCAGTAACAAGTATTTTTCCTGCCCACAGGACCTTTCAATTTTGCTGTCAATCGCAAGTTTTCGACGTGCATTGCTACATATGTGCGCTAGTACACGTGCTTGGAGAGCTTTATCCGGGACAGGGAATCTTAACAGGTGCAAGTTTCAAGGCTGTGGGTGAAAAGTAGGTATTATTGTGTTGTTGGCTTTCTCTAGGACACGTTATACGCGTTTTTGAAGTGATTGAAAAGGGCACCACCGTCAAAAGTGAGTTCGCTCACCTCTTTGAAGCCGTGCACGAACACTTCGATGTCTTCTACGACACTGGTGACAAGTACATCGTAGTAAAGTCTGTTATGGATCGTGCACATCGATACACAACGAACTCGGATTCACGTACCGTTTTTTGCCTGCTGTCGTCCGTGGCTGTACTAGTTTGAAGCAGTCGGGCAACTTCTGTGTGAACATATCAAACACCCGCGACATCACGTCTTTCATTTGTGGCGGAGAGAGGACAGGGTGCAACACAGCATGCAGCTTCAGTGTGCTCTGCGTAATGCCGCGCATCGGATTTGTCGGGATTGCGAGACTGGCAGAATCGTAGTCAACCTAAATAATTCACACCGTTATATTAGCGCACCACGACACATGTGCACATATGCACTGACGCACCTCCGTTGCAACATTCTCCAAGAAGCGCTTCATGATCTGGTCCTCTACGATGCTAGTGAATTTGCTAAATATTTTCTCGTTGTGCTCAGCGTAATCACGCAACACGCGGTCAAATTCGTCAAGAAGCAGCTTCTGTCGATCAGTAAAATGTGCTGCTAGGGCGGCTTTAATGTGGGGAATGAGGGTCATGGATAGCTCCAACGATTGCGATGCTAATGCTGAAATTACAATACAACAAGATGTTAGTCAATTCGCTAATACCCCAACAATTATAGGTCGAATAAACCATGATTACCTAAGTGACGAGCAGAAATGCTCTTGAGGCGGGCAATCTGCATAGCTCCAGCACCCAGTACAAGCTGGGTCGTACGTGAATTAAATAACTGCAGCAAATGAAAAACACAGCGTTAGTTTGTGCCTACTATTCGTCGTTATAAAACATGGCACAAACAACAAACCCGAAAAATTTCGATAGACCGTTGAAGCACATCGGTTGCTAGCACAGGAAAGTTGGCGGCGCACGACATATAGTTCATCACGATCTCCAACATGAGAAGAACCGACCATACCACTCGGAACGATTTGCCGCAAATGGACACCATCTTGCGCGGCGGTGCAGTTTCACCAGCGATCTCTCGGTCGTCAGAAAGTAGTAGTGATACACCTCGTCCACTAGAAAGATCATCCAGAGATTTATGACGCGCCTCGGAAATCTCTGTGTGTTTCCACAACTCATGGTCTAATGTTGACACCAATTTTGTCACTTGTGTTTGATGGTACTTCTCAAGAAACAGTTTCAGCTGAGAAAATAAAGCACCACGAAGAGTGTAATCTGTCTTACCCGTCAGCTTTTCAATGCTAACAACGAAATCCATCGTGGTATCGTACAGTTTGCGTAACTGAGGCATAGTGTAGACAGCCTGTACTTCTTTTCTCACAGCGAATAGGTTCGACACACTGCGCTGTGAAAACTCGCAGGTCTTGCGCACAACTTCATCAATTTCTCGAATCACTTTAGCACACCGAGTTTTCTTCTTCCAATCACCAAGCGTTTTATGATCGTCACCGGCATTGTCAGAAGGCGACCACCCGTCAGGTGAACCGCCTTCTGCATTCTTCGAATCTTGGGTACCATTACTATGAATTTCATTACTAGCAGCTTTTAGCTTTCTCTCCTCTTCCGTCGCATCATCAATTTTCTTCTGCATAGACTTTCCCAAGATGCCCTGCACCACCACAGCACGTTTCAATACTATGAGCAAGTGCTCAAAGATCATTTGCACACACTGGAGAAATTCATCCGATGTCAACGCTCGTAACTGAATTGACACTTTTGATTCGCTTCCAGTGGATGCCCCTAAATCAGTTGAACCACTGTTGTTCTTGCTGCTGCTTGACACCGCAATTGTTTCAGTCACCACAGTCTTCACGACAACACGGATTTCTTCGTTGAGCTGATCAAGATATGTCTTTACTGTATCGTCCAGTGCATCCAAACGAAAAAGTACGTCTACGAGGCGCTTTGTCTCTTGTTGCACATTGTCCTTATCATCACTGAGACTACCCAGCCTCTTTTTGTCAGAGTAGGTTGACTCTTCGTCTTCTTGAAATGTCCATTCAGGGGATGTAATGACCGAGATAAAGCGCTGGGATATCTGCGCACTGATAAAACCGCGATATCCACGAAATTTTTCACTCAGCGAGCTAAGTCCATGGATGCCTTGCAAATGCTCCCGTAAGATTGTTTGTGAACTTTCGATCAAGTTTAGGGCATTTGTGTAATCTTGGCATTGAACCAATGCCTCAACAGCAGACTCTGCGCTCTTCACCTCCTCAACCATTGTCACTAAATCATGAAGCTCCTTGATCCGCTTTTGACGCCGATGTAAACTCACAATATCAAGTGTTTTATCAGCGAGAAGATTTCGTAAACGATCCATTGTTGTTCTGATTATTGTTAGATTCATAAACATGTATTAGCATGATTGAAGGCCTTGAGGATAACCAAACAAAGAAGGCCCCACCTTAGCGTTGCCACCTGATCACAGGCAACTTTAATCGACTGCTTCATTACCTCCTGGTCTGCTGATGCCTCGAAAAATCGGTCTGACCGAGATGATACTTGGCGAAGAAGGGTAAATTCTACTCGATCCAGGTACGTTGTCAGCTGCAAATGAAGCCAAACATGGTTTACACATTTAGGTTCCCAATCACAAGTGCACTGGTAACGAAACACACCTCTTCCTGAAGCGATGTAGCGTTAGGCATATTCATGACCTCTTCAAACGTGTTGGGATCCGTCAAGTCGAAGTCTGGTCGAAAGAACAGATTGGGAACAACGTCTAGACACTTGGTCACATCCTCTGCAGCATCAAACCGTTAGAGTAAGTACTTTTGCTGTTGACTGTGATGAATTCGCTATAATAGCGTTGATGATGCATGACAAAGTAACGTACCATCCGCGACGGAGATTGACGGTACGTTGTTGGATGAAAGTTGTTCACTAACTGGTTTCACGTGATTCTCTTCATACTTGGTTGCATTTGTACCAAACTGGCGCAGATATGGCTGAAAGTCGCGCGTCGAGACATCTGCTAGTCCTGGGAACGGTGCGAGTGCAATATCGACGTCCAATGTCGGATAGAAAGCGTCAAGTAGCGATCCTCCCCAATTGTTGGCCTTGGGGTTGGTCAATACTGAGTGTAGATTGTGATGACACACTGAGAGATACGCTTGCTCTTCTTCACTTTGTGCGTCAGACCACCTTCTACTATCTGATGCTGTCCTCCCCGAGCTCCAAGATCCGGTCCTAGCGCTGCTGCTCTCGCGCGCCGACTGCGGCATACGCGCGTCCACTTCACTCTTACGACTGGACACTACCACACCATCTGCTGAACGAGTGGAGCTCGGACCCCGCACGTCGAAGAGACTTGGATACTCGGTAGGACTAGGCAGCGTCATGCGATTTGTAGGGGCTGCGGCCACGGTGCGGGGCGTCGTAGCCGCGACCACCGAGTCCTTCAGTGCGTTCAGTGGACTCGTGACGCCATTCCACCCACGCTTCAGCAATCCGCGAGGCGACAAACCTCCCAGGCTCCCCGAAGGTTTCTTGGTGCCTTGTTGCTCCATTTTCGGTCTAAAAGGGTTGGGGAGCAACCGTCAATGGAATGTTGCTTGAAGGTGAAACAGTGTGACAAAAGCGGAAGATATATGACTTCGATCATGACATTATAGGCAGAAGAACGAGCCGTGTGATGGCGACGCGAACTTTGAGCTAATGCCCATATACACGAGTAGCAAGTGACTGTCTGGTTGGGTGAGCGCTAATGCAATTGCACGGTGGTTGCCGTCCCATATTGTGAAGGGTCCTTCGACCGTGGCGCCTACGACGATGATGGTATGGTTGAAGTGGTCAATGCGATGTTGAAGCTGACGTATGTGGTAGAGCACGGAGCTTTCATCCAATTTCGTGATGGTGTCTTGTGCACTCAACATTGCAGCAGCTTTACCAACTGTGCTACATGAAGGCAAATGCTGTCCCCAATTATTTTCTTTCAGCACGCGGAACTCTTTGACGTGCCTGAGTTCCAATCGCCCCTTGTACCACAGCGAGTCTGTCGGCAAATGGGCCAAGAGCGGTAAGCGATTTGAACCCAGGAAAGCTGCGCGATGGATGTTTTCCTGGCTAGACGTTGGGTCTGGATCTAGCATTCCCGGAGTCAGCTCGGCCTGAATCAAGCACGGTTAGAACACATGATTTACCATAATCTCTCAGCAGACGTACATGAATTTCGGGCACGTCCAGCTCGAATCGATACCATTCGCTTTGCATCATGGCACCAAGAACTTCCATCGCGTCGACAGTAATGAATATGCGCCTCCATGATATGACGTACAGACTGTAGTCAACACGAAGGTTTTCGTACTCAGCAAGAGGCCACAGTTTATCAAGTCGCAGCGATCGGAACATATTCCTTCCAGTCTCACCGAACAAGAACTTGTAGTCAGCGTCGGATTCTTGCCGTGTCTGTGTTGTATGAATCTGGTACCACTCGGAACTCTGCTCGCGGAGGAGATTCTTGAGGGCAAACATGTTGGTGTTCAATATCATGTCACGCTGGAGATCATACGAATACTTGGGACACATATCTTCCACCACAACAACGTGAAAAGATCCATCTCCTTTTACTTGCACCATATCCACCTTGTCCGACGTGCCAAAATATAGCCCATAGTAAGTATCTCCGTAAAATTCCTGGTACCAGCTCTCATCAATACGATTTTCTACGCCTAGATCCACCAGAAATACCCCGCGCACTCGTACATGGTAATTTGTTTCGGGGTAGTTGACAACGTCGGAAAGTGCGGTCATCACTCGAAAAAGCCTCGCGAAGTCGTCATCGGACATAGCTGACCAAAATATGAAGAGGTGAAGCTCGGGTGGCATCGTACACTCCGACTTTGGAGTCTCTGCTTTTGCTATCGTCGATCCGGGAGGAAGATATCCATCGAAAACAAAGAAATCGGTTCGTGAGCAGACCGAGCTCAATGTAGTCACTGTCGCAACTGAAGCAACGTCTAAGTTAATCATACTTGCCTCGATTTCTTTGCAATTTTGACGTACGGATGCGATGTCTGCCCGGGGTGTCGATTGTGATCTTACTGCCCCCTGCATGAGAACAACATATTTCGATAAGCGTCCAGCTCCATCAAAGAATGAGCCACACGTTACAACCGACATGGCATGTTCCGTCCATCGTAAGAAGCCACGAAGGACAGATCACTTGACGCAACAGGGAAGGTTGTAGTAAGCTCGATCTCTACGGGCAGCTGAATCGCGGTGGCATTCTGGACGCCCAATAGCTGCGGTTGTGGCAGCGCACAGTTTAGCGCTCCACACACGCGACAAGAGACCGCGATCCACCAAAATACAAACAGTCTTGTAGCTGGATGGAAGCACGAAGGCCGTTCCAAAGCATCCATTCGCTGGAATGGCCTTGACACGCAATGGTGCTCCTCCGTCCTCTTCAAGATCGGCGATCTAATTGGCGAACTTAGCAATGAGCGTGCGAACTTAACAGAAATCAGCGGAGGTATCTGCTAAACCATGGTGGAAATAGCACTACAGAATGCTGTGCTGTATTAGTTGCTAACAACCATGGCGAAAATACAGCTAGTTGATACTAAACTCCTTAAAATACAACTAGTTTATGCTGCTACGGAATCCTTATTAATAGTAGCGAACTTCTCCGTTACCACCAGACGTATCCATGCCTCGCACATGAGCAATCGCTGTTTGCTGGATACCATTCAGTGACCAGCATCGCTGATCTCCTCTCTCGTATCATTCTTCGACATCACGACGTCATATAAACAAACGGCAAAAAATTCGTAGGCCTAACAAAAGTGGTCTTCACGAAGGAAGTATCAGCAATTGGCGCTGCCGACTTGGCAGCAGTGGTATATGCATGAGTCATTCACGAAGAAACCTTGAGTTGATCGAATGATGGTTCTGCATTTCGAGCTGCGTTCTATCCGAACCGCCCTCTTTGTTTGACTAACTACAACGACTTGCCACTATAGCGTCATTTCCAATGGGACACCACACGTACTTAAGTCGAACTTAAGCGCATTTTCCCAGCTTTTCCGTTTCTCTCAACCGACACTTAGCAACTAAGAGTCAGAGGCTGCACGCACGCACGACCATGAGTGACGACAAGACACAGCGCCAGTCTCGAACTTCCACCGACGACGACAAGAAGCCGTCGCACCTGTCTTCGCTCCTGCCGCACCGCAAGGACATGGCACTCTGGGGCACGCTGCGCCACCGTATGGGCGGCTCTGTACCCACGGACTCGAGCGAGTTTGTGGAGAGTTTCTTCAGCAAGACGCCCGAGGACCCACGCTGGGAGCTGGATGCCATTCAGAAGCAGACGGAAGAGTTCATCGCCGCGCAGTTGGCCACGCGTCGTGGCATCGCTCTCATCACTTCGGGCGCAACGATCGTTCCGCTGGACCCCGAGAACGACACGTTTGTGGACGTGACACCACAGGATCAGGAGCAACAAGGCCCTGCCTGTGCTGAGTACTTGCTGCAACTAGGCTACGCTGTCATCTTCGTGCACCGCGAGGACTCACTGCGCCCCTTCACCCGTCACTTTCAGAAGTACATTCAGAACGGAGCTTTCATGGACATGTTCCGTCTCCAGGACAACGGGCTGGTGCTCTCAGGTCTGGACATTTCGCAGCAGCTGCAGTTCCAGAAGATCGCGCAGCTCTACACTGAGTGTAGCACACGTGTGCTCAATCTGAGCTTCACCTCTGTGCAGCAGTATCTGATGCTCACGCGGCTTACTGCGAAAGCCATGGAGGTTGCCAAAGACCGTGGAATTGTGGTTCTAGCTGCCACCCTCATGGATTTCTACGTGCCGGTGGACCCTTCTGCTGCAGCGATGGAAGTTGCGGATGAAAACGATAGCACCGAGGTTTCATCATCATCGTCTTCGTCCTCCTCGTCAAAGCACAGCAAAACCAAACACATCAAGAAGCTTGCCAAGAAAATCACCAAGAAGAAAAGCGATGAGTTTTCTGTTAACTTCGTCCGCGTCCCTAACATTATACGCAAAATTCGCAAAGACTGGTGTCCCAAGGCTTTCCTGGTGACGTTCAAACACCATCTTGCTAGTGGCGAGGATATTGAGGCTGCCCACGCAGATTTGGAGAAATGGGGCGTCGATGTGATCGCAGGACATCACCACTCGCGCGAAATACTACTTATTACCGAGCAGGAGGAAGCCATTGTTACTTGCCCCGACGATGAGGATATTAACGATGCGTTTGCGTCGGCTATTGCCGACATGCACCGCAGTTTCCGCCGCAAGCGAGAGATTCTAGCTCGTGGTAAACAGCTACTACTGCTGTCAGCCAAATTCTCAATGTTGAAGGAGAATGATGTGGTGAATGAAGATGCCGACGGAAACAAGAACGTGCAGTTTGGCCTTGGCGTCAAGATTCGTGCCGATCGCAGGGCGCCTAATGCAATCGCTCCCGTTTATGAGCTCAAGCATATTTTTCAGAACAAAAGCCACTGCGCTCGAGCCCATGTTTGGGAAGGTATGGTGGAGCACCCAGCGAGCGAGCCAACACGCGATGTGGTGGTCGCTTTCAGCCCTGCAGGTAATCCGGAAACAATTCGTGACGTCTGGGGAGATTTCTGGTCTGGTTGGGCTGAAGACGAGCTGCAGGAGTTTAAGACGGAAATGAAGGGCATTTCGCTCTCGTCAGCAATCAACCTTGTGACCTCGTCGGTCTCAGGTGATTATGAGCCTGCTTCACAGCTTCTGAAATTCATGTGGAGCAAGATTGGACATGCCTGGTCCGATGGTGAGAAGACACGAATTCGTCAGAGTATTCAAAACATGATGGCTGTGGCATTGGATCGTGGCTTCACTGAACCGGCTGGTATCTCAATCTTGGAAAAGCTCATGCGGAAACCCGGATTCAGCGCTTTGACTCGCTGGTGCTGGACGAGCCCACGGCTGTACCAGTGCACGCACAGACACATACTCGGCGTCGTCGTAGAGACAGCGACACTGACAGCAATGGCTCCGGAGAAATTAATCCTGTACGGCTTAGCAAAGCTCGCGTTGTTCGTGTACACCGTGCTATCAACGATTACATGCAGGATATGATCAAGGAAGGGCTGCTAGATGCTATCCTAAAATACATGGAGCAGGGAGTTCCTGTGCATGTTACCGGCTACAGCATGGGCGGCATGTTAGGACAACTGTTCATGTTGTATTTGGGTGACCACGCACGTATGAACGGCTGGGATGCAAGCAAAATTAATTTTGTGGGTTTTGGCTCTCCTCGTGTCGGCGACATTGGCTTCGCTGCTCGGCTGCGCGTGCTCTTCGACCCACAGCAGTTGTTGATTGTTATGCACCCATCGGACACTGTGCATGCATTCCCCCCTACGGCTGAGGGATATGTGGACGCTTGTATCAAAATTTTCCTGCGTGAGCACGGCATGGGTGTTGGTCGACGCACACCGGGACACTTTTCTCTGCTTCCTGTCACAAAGTCAATTGATCGCGCTTTTGAGCATGCCCACAAGGCTCATAAGCATAACAAGGCAAACGATCCGGCGTGCTCATTTTGTCAAAGTAAAGCTCACGTTTCGGCTCAGCACCGGTGCCGCTACTGCATTGAACGTGGCTCGCATCGTGGTGCAGACTGTCCGAACCGTAACAAGGCCTGCCTGTTGTGTGGTAATCCCAGCCATTGCACGGGCGAGCACAAGTGCCGGGTGTGCCAGCAGTACGGTCATCGTGGACGCGAATGCCACGCACAACGCGACGTGGGTTTTGCTGAATTGATCACATACTTCCGCTATCACCACTTCCTCTACTACAACGCCAATCTCAAGAAGTCTGTCGAGTTCTCATCGTAAAATAATTAAGTTAATGACATTGATTTTTCGTATCAATACGGCCGCAATGCGCTCGCAGCAGCGGTTGCCGAGGGTGGGTAGATCGACCAAAGAGCTATCTTGTGGTCCTTAGAACAAGATGTAAGTAGCGAGCTGTCAGAGCTGAAGTCCAGTGCAAAAACACTCTCGCTGTGATATTTAAGCACAGCGAGTGGTTTGAGCTTCCGCAAATGAAACACACGGACACGATGATCCCAACCAGCAGTTGCCACAATTCGCTGGTCTCCTCGAATGCACACACTGCTGAAGCCACCATGTGTGCAGGAGAAGAAAGATCTCGAAGTTATCGTGTGCGATGCCACGTCAAAGTTTGCTGCATACAGCTCTTCTCCTGAAGACCCACATATGGCTGTCCGTCCATCGCGTGTGACGTCGAAAGATAGCACTATATCCACAACATATCAGTAATACAGTGAGTAGCGTAACGACAGAAGTACCAAGCTTATTCGACACGTACATGCGTTAGCACCATGTGCCACAGTGGTCTCACAGGCCACTTGCCCACCTGACCGCAAATCTAATATTGCAAGCTGTCCACCTTCAAAGCCCGCAGCAATGTACGTTTGCACGTTACCACCGGCACCGCTTTCACTTTGAGCAACGCTGCTATCAAAAAGCGCTAGAGACACACACATGCCTCTTTTGGTAGCAGCGTCCGGTATAGTGAGCGTCAATGCTGGTGAGGAGCTATCGCTTCGAATGTCGTAAACCACGAGCTGCGGCATTAATCATTTTTAACACTGGTTAGACACCGAGCTCATCATATTGAAGCTCATCGAGAGTGCACCTTATTATCCACGCTGCTGGGGCACACGATTAAGTTTGCGCTTTCCATGCCATCGTCGACAGGCCAACGGACGGTCGCGAATTTGGTGAACGAATATGATCCGCAGTAAAATTTGGCTAGTGGCTCGGCTGTATCAGCAAAAGACTGCGTGTCCCATAGCTTCACGAATCCATCGCGGCCTTGCGTCACGAACTTGTGCTCTGATGCAGCGGAGCCTCGTAGTCCGGCAGCATGCAACACACCAGCTTTCGAGTGAGCTACTGGGTTTGTTGCCAGCTCTCGACGCGACTTCAGGTCCCAAATCTTGACAGCACCATCTCCGGCACCAGACACAACACTGGAAGCAGACAGGAAGCTCACACTATTGACGGGAGCGCCGTGGCCACGCAGGACGCCGAGCGGTTCTGGTCCCTTCGTCATTATTGACACTTGCTCTGATTGGTCGATGGTTTATCCAAAATTTGGTCCATCACCAAAATTTGGTCAATGACCGACTCAAGTAACACAGATTTCAGGAAGTTTTTCGTTGATGCTTCTCATGCCAAACGCTTAGCTTCAAACGTAGGAAAGCTCAAGTTTAACACGGGTGTTTTGCGATTATCTGACAGCTCCAGTTCAAAGTTGGAAATTATAGCGCGCTGCTCTGTGAATAGCAGTGCGATGCTACTATTAACGTAGTTCTGTCATCATCTCACAACGATTGATGCCTTTGTACATGACGACAAGATCAGCAACTCGACTCAATGGAATTCTACAACAATCAGGTTGCACAACATCGCAATCCCATTCACGATTTGTTTTATAATTAAAACCGTTCAAGTGTCTCTTCGAGCTGAGCATTTTTCAATGCGATCAATTGTAGCTCGGTTACGCTCGTGGTTGCTACTCCTGTTGAGTGCCTTCTCACTCTTCGTCGGGTTTGCATCGACGGCTGGTGTTTACTCACAAGCAGCGTTTACCGATAGTGCGCATCTTGGACCTTCAGCGGACTCAGAGTGTGAACTGGATGAGATCCAGTTGGCGTCTGATGGTACGATCGCGCAGTGGGGACTGGCATTGGGTACGCGTGTGGCTCCTAACATGACAGTGAATGGCACCGTTACGCCCGACAGCTACAACTTCTACCACCTATGTGTTTCTCGACACGAACACGAGCATCTCATTACTGTGGAGCTGCTGTGCGACGACGACGACGTGTCTGAGGGCGGTGACGCCAACTTGTATCTCTCGAGTGAGTTCAAGTACCCACGTATGGGCCACTCCACTTGGATCGCGCAGCATCACGGCAACGATGTAATCAAACTCTACACGTACTTGGATGGCTTCCCACGAAAGGACAAAGGTGACGGAAGTCGATGGATCGCGCTACACATCGGGGTTTTCGGGTCTGGAGAAATCGACACAAGCTATGATTTAGTCGTCTCAGTCGCTGACTTGCCCACTACTCCAGATATTCAATCGAGAAAAGAGTTTTACACGCAACAACACAACCAAGCCCTTCAACAGAGATTGCGTCATGGTTAGTGATGGTAATGATGCTCAATAACACCGACAACTTCCTAAACAGCCTACTCAAACTTTATCGTTCAATGGTTCTTTGGAATGGGTGGTGTTAAAAAACACCAGGAATATGTAGCTTCAGACGGCGACTGCTACGCCCTTGCTCAAATAGAGCAGAAAGGTTGCAGAGCACCATCTGGAAGCAAAAAGGGAGACCAATGAGCTCAATGCTCAATTGGAACTCAATGAGATAGCACGAATGCGCTTATCCACCGAAGCCGTAAAGGGTGCGGCCCTGACGCTTGAGAGCGTACACGACGTCCATAGCCGTCACGGTTTTGCGACGAGCGTGCTCAGTGTAGGTGACCGAGTCACGGATGACGTTCTCGAGGAACACCTTGAGGACACCGCGGGTCTCCTCGTAGATGAGGCCGGAGATACGCTTCACACCACCACGACGTGCGAGACGACGGATGGCGGGCTTGGTAATGCCCTGGATGTTGTCGCGAAGGACCTTGCGGTGACGCTTGGCACCGCCCTTGCCCAGTCCCTTGCCGCCTTTGCCACGTCCAGACATGTTACTTGAGGTGTTGGTTGAGTTGCTTGCTTCTTGGAAGATTGCAGAATGACACTTGGCAGGTGATTCAAATCCGTCCTCGACTTCGCGCCCATTTTGCGCGCCTCCACCGCAATGTCTTACAGCAACCTTCGGTCGACAAATCCGGAGCTTCACGATGTCCCCGCATGCTACTTGTTCATTGGCTGACGTTTCGGCATCCTATCTTTTACTCTCTGATTGGCGGAACAATATTTTGAAGTCATTTATTGGCTATAAATGCCACCCGTCCTCAGGCGATTGGCGGAGACCTCAGTTTTCAGAGACGTTTCCGATATCTTAGCGCGAAAGGTGGCTGGTCTTCGACACCGTTTGAGCTGCTCTGGAAAGCCATTCCCAAATTTGCTCCGCTTTCAACACTCGACAGCAAAGTTCCTAAGTCGCAATGGCTCGTACCAAGCAGACCGCCCGCAAGTCCACCGGTGGCAAGGCACCGCGTAAGCAGCTCGCCACCAAGGCCGCTCGCAAGTCGGCCCCCGCCACTGGCGGTGTGAAGAAGCCGCACCGTTACCGCCCCGGTACGGTCGCTCTGCGTGAGATCCGTCGCTACCAGAAGTCGACGGAGCTGCTCATCCGCAAGCTTCCTTTCCAGCGTCTGGTCCGTGAAATCGCCCAGGACTTCAAGACCGACCTGCGCTTCCAGGGCTCGGCTGTGCTCGCCCTGCAGGAGGCCGCCGAGGCCTACCTTGTGGGTCTGTTCGAGGACACCAACCTGTGCGCCATCCACGCCAAGCGTGTCACGATCATGCCCAAGGACATCCAGCTGGCTCGTCGCATCCGTGGCGAGCGCTCGTAAGTTGTCACTGTCTTTTGATAGCGTCATCTAACCCGCTAACGGCTTCACCGCCAATGTGGTGAGCTAGTCCTTCTCTAGTTGGCTCGCTTGAGCTGACAAACATTTCATCCTGGTGTTTTTTAACACCACCCTTTTCAAAGAATCAAACATGTACAGTAATTTTAGGACTGTAGTAGCACTTTCGGCAGCTGTGCTTTCTTCAAGAGCTGGCATGCATGGGTTATAACTTATCGTTTTTCCAATGCCTATGGAGTTTAATTGCTGCTGATAAGCCTTGAGGTATCCACAACCAAACCTGCGATGCATTATTAAGATGCTTTGTTCGCTTTACGTGATGGACGTTGTTTAGCACCTATACCCTCAGTCGTTGCGACGAATCGAACCGAACGCCGCAAGCCACGCACCTGTAAAACACAGACATCATTTTAGCTCACAAAGGAAGTCATCACATATGACGGGCAGGAGTTGCAACGAGGTAACTTACGCGAAGTCGTCTTCCGTGGCGACTGCAGTCTGTAGACAGTAATAGCAATAAACGTGTTTGCACGACGTGATGTACGGAGTCTGAGGCGGCGAAATACCACACAGACAGCACTGCGAGGAGCGAACATCCGATGCAGGCGAACTTCCCTGTAACGCCGCACTAGTGCGCAGGCTACCCCATGTCAAAAATGGTAGGACAAAGTTTCCGAATTCCTAAATAGCATGAGAACGTCAGTCACAAGCCAGTCAATACCTGCATTACCGTACCATTAAACCGTCCCAAAGCAATTGGCGAGTCATGTACTCAAAGTTTATAGATCGCGGTGCAGTCGACGGCGTGATACTCTCCTGTAACCCACGTACAAAAAGCGTCAGTTAATTATCCAGCATCGGCAACTGCGTCATACCATTTTCATTCCCAAGCATCTCTCTGGTAAAGATCGGTACGTCCCCTTGCGCAAGAAGACGAGCAAATTTACGAATTGGCAAGTGATCACAAGCGTCTCAAGTTTCTTCATCGCTGCCAGTATCCGTTCGCGAGAGGTATCACCGCCATCGGTTGCACTGCCACCAATACGAGGTCCTCGGTTTGCCCATCGGGCAGACGACAGAAATCGAAACAATCGCTTCCAGACGTATGGTACCCCCACCGACAGCAGGAAGAAGGCGGCCACACGTCGTCGAGTCAACAGATGCTTCGCGTACCGAACATTCTCCAGCTTCATGCCAGGTGTCGGCTACATTGAAGGTGTCAGTAAACAAGTAAGAGTACCAGCATTCTAATCTGTTCACACGGCACTTCGTACCCTTCCAAGACCAGTGGTGAATACAAACAACATCGCTCCAAGCGTTGCATCAATCTCTGGCTTGATGCGGTCCACGACTCCAGGCTCAAACATGCTGAACATGCTCTTCATAGGCGTCTTGAGAAGTCCAAGGATCTCCGAGTCTAGAATGAGCGCGTCCCACTTGTTCACACGGAGATTGCTCGATGGACTGCGAAGCGACTGGTACGGTACGCGCATTGTTGCATCTCCGTCCTTCGAAGCATACGCATAGCTTTCCTGTAGTGCCGTCGCCGCTGCATGCACATGCGGTTGCATCTGTGCTTGCTTTTGTGCTGTGGTTGACGTAATGCAGGTACCTAAAAATCGGTACTGCTGAAGCCATTTCAATGTCAAAATCCTATCAATAGTTAGTTTTGTATTTCATGAAGCGCAGGATGTTTGTTGCTGCGCTAACGATGCTAATGTCCATTGCAATGGGAGAAATGCAAGCGCATGGACATGTCCGAGCCGGCGATTCCATGATAGTGTCGGATAATATGCAAATTGAGAAGGCTGGTGCCGACAATTCCTGTGATGTCTCTAATGGTCAAAGATGCCAACGCAAACTCCAGGAACACCATCAAGTGCTTCCCGAGTTCGTGCCAACTAATGAGTGGCAAGATATTCTACCGAACCAAGCGATCCCTCCAGTACGTGCAAATAGCCGATCTGTTGTTTGACGGAAGAACTCGCATAACATGTATACCTGTTTCTCAAGGGTTTGTACATCCGCGTGAACCTCCAAACTGGCAAGAAAGAAGCCAAACTCCTCAACTAGTCTAACAAACATATATACGATAAACCTTCTATAGTAATCATGAGTGAGAGATAAAGTCTTGCCTTAAACATCATTGCCCAACTGATAGTAGTGATGCAGCACGGTTCACTTCAGCAGCGAGTGCATCTTCTCGCCAATACGCCGCTGCTGGCTGCAGCCCGCGTGCGGGCGAACTTTAATGAACAGGCTTCAGGCAAGAGAACAACACTTGTTCCAGTGCCGAGGAAACGTGCTGCGGTGTTGACAGACAGCGGACCAACCAATGCCGTCGCTCCACCCATGTTTGAACCGACCCACACATGGAAGGAAATCCTTCCCAATCAAGTGCTTCCAGCGGTATGTTGACATTGCCAGAGGCAAGCGGAATCGGTCAGGCAGCTATCGTATTGTTCGTGTAGCGTTGCTGACATTCAATTGTTGCGTAGGGTCTCCACATCCGCGTGAATCTTCAGACCGGCAAGAAAGAGGCGAAACTACTCGACTGATAGTCCACGTCGGTCCAAACATTGAGCTTTATGCGTCTTGCGATCACATTCATTCCTGCATACTGTGCTCACACTGCTCTTGAAGACACGTGTCGCCTCTCATCGAGAGCACCACAAGAACAGCATTTCGCATTCTGAAACGCATGTTATGTTGCTCTAGCGAAACTTAAGTTGCAAATCAAATTCTAGAACCTATGTTGCGCTTAAGAACCACGTATCCACGTCAGCCATTTCAATTTTGACAATTAGGGGACGAAGCAGGACGCGTACAATGCCGAGATTGCTGCTGCTGTTGTTAGCAATATCTGTAGCATTAGTTGCAATTGGAGTCAGCTCTGTACCTGTCGAGGATGGCAAAGTTTCGGTTGACATTGCTGCGTCGGAGACGGACAACAACGGCGTGACAGTGCCCGAGTTTGTTGCCACGGACGAGTGGCAGGAGTTGCTTCCTGGACAAGGTGTCCCACGAGTGAGTGGGATTGCATTGTTATGTGAAATTTCCACGGTTGATAATATTGTGATGTATTCGCACTGCAGGGGCTGCATGTGCGTTTAAACCTCGAGACTGGCAAACGAGAAGCGAAGCTCGTGGATCCTAATGAACCGGAGACAGAGGAATCCATGCGCTCAGTAGTTGTCGACCCGAACGCGAAGGAGACAACGGTCACAGTTTCTACTGATATCACTGGAGACATTGTGAACGAAGACGAAGCGCTTATGGTTACTGACGAAGAGAGCGGCGACGATGTCGCTGATGTTAGTACTGATGAGGCTGAATTGACAGACGTGGAAGCAGATGAAGCACCTGCAGCGGAGCCGAACTGGAATCACGAGAAGATTTACGACGTACTGCAGGCGTTGCCTGAACCGCCGAAGGTTGAAGGCATGGATATCCACGAAGCGCATGAAAAGCTGTCTCCTGCAGAGTTCCGAAAACAGATCGTTACCTTATGGAAGAAGCGCCAAGCTGAGCTTAAAGAGGCTCTTGAATCTCTTCAAGACGATGCGAAGTATTTGGGAAAGCTGTTCGAGCAGTTCAAAGATGCTGAGCAACGGGGTGATACTGATGGCCAGCTGTCAGTTCTTGAGGTGCTGGAGTGGGAAGTGCAGGATCTCGACAAAACGCACGTTTTTAACTTCATTGGCGGCTTTGGTATTATTGCGGAGTATTTGAACTCGACCAACTTGCCTATACGTGCGAGTGCTGCGTGGGTGGTTGGATCTGCGGCCAAGAACTACAAGGACGGACAGGAATGGGCTATTGATGCCGGTGTCATTCCGAAGTTGGTCGACTCTTTAACGCTGGAAATCCCAAGTACTGAAACTACAGCGAAGGATGTTTTGGAAGTGAAGAAGAAAGCTATCTATGCTCTATCATCACTTGTGCGATCGAATGAGCGTGGACAGCGGCTGTTTGCGCTTCACAATGGACCGGAGCTTCTGGCAGGATTATTCACTGATGCCCATCCTGCCAAACTTCAGCTGAAGGTAGGATTCTTGTTGAAGTTAGAATGTTTTATAGCTGCTGCTGACACTACCAAATCGTTGCTTTAACGCAGGTGCTTTTGTTCGTGTACGACTTGCTAGCCGAAGCTGCGGAGGGCACGGTACACGCAGGCGAAAAGCCCATGCCTACCGCTTTGGTTGAACTCGAGCAAGTATTCCACTCCACGGAGTGGTGTGAGCGCTTTTCAAAGACTTTTGTCAAAATGGTACGTGGGCTCTTCTGTTCACAAATCATCAATATTTACTTACCCTGCTGCGTACTAGGCCCCCATTCTTGTGCATCGTGAGGTGATTGAGCTTGTGGACGCCATGCGTCACCAACTACCTATGTGTCAGGAGGTGCATCAGACTTCGGGAATGAAGTCTGTAGCGAAGACACTCGCGCAGGGCTTTGCTGACGATGAGGAACTTGACACCGAGGAGAAAAAGGAGTTGGCGCTGTTCTTCCAGGACTTTCTTGGTCGTGTGTGAGCCTACAGAACATATAGAACATTCTGGGAGAAAATTGACCTTCAGACATAATATATTACTCTGGAAACCCGCAATTCCTTTAAATGAGCACTGTCGATGCGGATAGAATGCATCCTTGCTGCCAACAACACTATTACTGAGTTCGTCCCAATGTGAGATGCCAAGTACTATTGCCAGCACGTACTTCAACACGATAGATTGCTCTACATCTGCAGAACAAAGCCCCAGACTTCGACGTGATATATGCCGAATTCCGGCTCCGTAGTAAGGCGCCTACATCAATAAAAGAGCATGAGATCAAGGTATTCTCACAGAACCATGGGTAGTTCAAACGTACGCATTTTCAAATGTCTTTGAACACCCACTCGTACCACGTGACAAATCTGAGTTCAAGCACCAAGCGAAGTCGCCCCTAAGGAGTGAGCAACACAAGACCGCATCATTGTTATTTAAGTAGTTTGTTTTTTCGTATCATTGGTTACGTCTTTCGGTTAAACGTACCCGCCACCCATTGCGATGCACTCGTTGTTGCTGAACATGATCATTGTGTTCAAGCATGACCATGGATAACACTCGAACTTAGAATTGAATGCAAACACAAACGATTCACCTATGCCATAGTAGTTCGCCGACTCACGCCATTCTTCCGTGACGAAGCCGCCAAACACCTCGCCCTTAGTCGTTTCGACAACGACCAGAGTGGGGGTCTGCTTGCGCACTTTGAGCAGCAGTGTGTGTAAACTACAGCCATCTTGGGCGAGGCTGTAAAGCAGCATCCAATCGTAGCATCGGTGAGAGGGTGCAAGCGAGGCTTGCAATTGTGGTACTAGCGACACCGTGTGTCGAGGGTTCGATAGCACCTCATTCTTGGAACCTCCAATGAGCTTGGGTAGCTCTGACTGTAATCTCCGTTGTCTCGCCAATCGAGTTCCATCGCTCTTTTCACGTCGAGGACTCTTGTTACGCTTGAGACGCGTGAACTTGCTCCCCATGTGACGTCTCTGATTAAAGTTCATGGGTCAGTGAAGCAACAGCAGATCTCAGAAGATCATTCACTCCATGCAGTCGTCTACATTGTAGACGTACATTTTCTTTGAGTGCCTAGGTCAATAAATTGCTGTGGCTCTTATAGCGTACGCAGGACTTTGATGGAGTGCAGCGTTGTCGGTTCCAAGCTGCTACTCATCGAAGGTCTCAATTTGGACACCAACTCGAAGTAGTAAAGCTGGAGGATCCCAGCTCACCTCTTCCGTTAACAAGTTCACGTAGTATACTTGACCAGAGCTCGGGTCGACTGCCTGCTTAAAGCGCTGTATCAACCTCGCACCAAGTTCATCTTTCGCCTTCTTTGCTCGGTAGAGACCTTGCAACCGTGTCGCTGCCTCCTCCTCCGTAAGCTTCTTCGATGGCGTATCGTTAATTGCTGACATCAATGTGTGTAGCTTTTTGTGACGAGTTCGAGGAGTAAAAACATCCGATTCCGCACCACGCAACAGCAGAGGCTTCTCCCACGTCGTCTCCTTTGTGCGTGTGTTGTGGTAATAGTACATGTCTTGCTCGGGGTCATAGATTCGTTCGTAAACAGAGCGACACAGTCGAAGAAGATTTTGGAACCCCTTTTTCCGTCGGTATGCGCGCTGCACCATTCGAGCAGCATGTTCTGGGGTCAACATCTCGTCACGCACCTTTTTCTGACGGGTCCGGGGTGTGAAGACATCCGACTCCGTCCCACGTAGCAATAAAGGTTTTTCCCAAGTTGTTTCCTTTGTGCGTGTGTTGTGGTAGTAATACAACCCTTGCTCCGGATCATAAATCCGCTCGTAGACTGCGCGGCACATCTGTAGTAGATTCTGAAAACCTTTTTTGCGTCGGTATGCACGCTGCACCATGCAGGCCGCTGCCTCATGCGTCAAGGGTTCGTTGTGTACTTTTACCTTTTGAGATTGTGTTTGTTGGCGTAGTGCTATCTCAGCTTGTAGTTTCTGGTAGCGTCTTCGAGGTGTTAACAAGTCTTCATCACTTACCCAACGAGGTTTCTCCCATTTTACTTCGTTTGACTTGGTGTTGTGGTAATAAAATCGCTGGGTATCCATATCCCAAATCTTCTCGTAAACGGACGAAATGAGCTTTCTCATATGACGTCGCGCCAAATGAGAGCGTGCCATTGCTTGTAGCTTTGAAACTGCATACCGCTCTGCTTCCTCCCTTGACGCAAAAACTACTTTCGCCTTTTTCCGGTATTCGACCTGAAATCTGATAGATCTTCATTTCCAAGAGCTGCAGGCTTTGTCCATTGTGTTTCTTTGGTGTACTTGTTGTAGTAATACGTTTGCCCTGTCGTAGGGTCCTCGAAACTAGCGTAAACCTCACGGACAAGTGCCTTGAGCTGTTTTCGTGCCTTGCGGATTTTCCACATCGACTGAATTTTCACTAACGCTTCTTCGCGAGTTAGTGGAGGCTTCTGCTGTAGCTGGTCATGAATTTCGCCTAACAATGTTTGCAATGCGTTAGATACTCTTTCTGCTGTGACGTAAGTCGTCTTAAAATCGATGGTTGCTGGAATGGTGCGAGGGGAGTCTTGGTTGGACGGAGCAAATGCTTTCTCATGCGAAGAAGATCGAGTTAAGAATGTCTGTGTATCAGAAAGTAGCAGTTTGAGCTCAGCAGCGTCCTGCTCGAGGTTATGCCTACATAACGTATTAGACGTGTCAACTATACTGGCATGTGTACATTCGAACCTAGTGATGTGCGCTACCCAGTCTTCATCTTGATTAATGACATCTAAGTCGAAGAACGATGGAGGATAAACGAGTTGTCGCTAAGATATACTGCACTGCTTCACACCTTTAACTGCTGTCCAGGAATGTGGTAGACGGTAGTCTGGATGTCGAGAAGCGAAACAGGCATCACAATAGTATCCAAGTTGACTATTATCAAACCTTCAGAGACTAACGAGTTAATACAATGGACTTGCAACGAGAAAATAAAGATTCATACTTTGCACAGCTGTGGCACTGTTTCGTGGCAAGATCCCCACGACAATGAAAATGAAAGCTACAACGACTCTAGATTCAACCATTGCACGACACAGAACAAATTGCAAAGTAAATTTTCAAGCAAAATTAAATGATCAACATCATACCGGCGAGAATTGAGTGCCTTGGAATTGACGGAGATGGACACGCTTTTTAGATACTGTAGGTTTGCTTTCAGCAGGGACTGCCCGGACTCGGAATTTGGCGACAACTTCTCGACGATTGATTGCGCGTGTGGTATGCTTGTTCCATAAGCGTTTACTCTTGGATCGCCAAGACCACTAGGCCACTCAGGGTAGTCTCCGCTGTTCATTTTATTATCCTTTGCTTGTTTTGAATGTTATTTCTGGCCAGCTATGCAAGAAAAACTCGCATAATCTACTCATCGTCTAGTGTCGCTACCTGAAACGTGTTTTTTATTCATGCGAGTGTTGATTGTGAACGCCTATCCGACATCAAGCAAGCGTGGTCGTGAACGCTTTGAACAATTCAGACGCCTTGTCGCGCGGGTGGTGAGGGAAATCCAAAAAGTGGAAATCACACGAGTCGAGATCTTGGTAAGAAAGCAGAATTGCGCTTGACAACGATCGTTCGGTTAACATTGTACTTGTAACACTGCAGGAGAAGCACCGGAGCAATCTTGATTCATTCTTGTTTGAACTTCATTCTGAGTTCACGGATCCGCACAATATTACAAACTTCGACCGCCTTGATTTTGTTTTCGTCGATGGTGATGCAAATTCCTATCCGTGGGCACCGAACATGCGCAAGCTTGCTCTTCTAACTAAAATGTGCATGATGACGGGAAAATGCTTCTACGGTAGTGGCATTGGTGCTTCGTTGATGGCGTTCATATGCTCAACAGGTGGTGAACAATTGCGAGTTATGAATAATAATGGAAAAGGTGGCCTTCTTAATCATTTGGAAGATATTCCTCCACCTCAGCAAGAATCAAGACCAGTTGGCTTTGCGTCTCCCCGCGGAGGCGATAACAACGTGCTGCTCGACATTAAAGGTGGTGACTATTTTGTGTTTGTTGAGCGGGGTCATTCCTGGGTTCCAAAGGGAAACACAGGTCTTGTTCTCCATTCAAGTGATACTGCACATTGCTACGGGGCTCGGCCAAATTCTGCTCGAGCTGGAATCAAGAACAAGAACGTTGGCCAAATCAGTCAACCTCTTTTCCTTGCCAAGCGAGGAGAAATTCGTTGCTGTATCCGCCTCGAAGTGGCAAACCAGCATCCAGTGATTACAACAACATTTCCACAGTTGCGGGAGTTGGTCCTCAACTGCAAAAGCAAATGGGATCTAGACGAGAAGATAGCTAGCACTGGTGGCAACAAATACCGAGTGCTGATCGACAGCAGTCGCGGTCCCATGCTGTTAGAGTTTGGAAATTGTTTTGGTTCTCATTTCGAATTAGCCGCTGAATACCCAGAATCTCTGGCATTGCTGCGCAATTTCACACTGGCAAAATATGATGATCTCAAGGTGCACGCACATATCGACCGCAGTTACGTCTCAGCAATCAGTGGGTCTGCACAACTAAAGCAGAGACTTACTCTTGCACAAAACAAACAAGTCGGAGCTACTCATGTTACACAGGTAGAAGTAAAACCACCTAGCAACAACAACACGCACCTTGTTGAAGGTCACGAAGGAATCGGCGTTGGTAGATCGTCTCCTAAGCGCAACCGCCCCGTGTCGGCAGGCCCGTATAGATCAAAACCCCACGAAGCAATATCGAGGCGCATCCATACAGCGAGATCATCCCATTCGTCACCATTTGAAAGCCGATTGATCCATCGGACTCATGCTGGCCACGACAACCTGACTGAAGGTAAAGTCACCGCGCTTCCGTCTGCTCGAAGTAATCAACAAGGAAGCATCAATAACACTGAGCATAAGGAACTACACCCCGAGATAGAGGAACCTTCATCAAGCACGCAATCTCAACCGAAGCCTCCTCGAATTGTGCGCGTTCTTCAAAAGAACGAGTTGGAAAAGCCCTACTGCGCGCAGCACCGCTTTGTCAAGATGCGTAAAGAAGAAAAAACACTTACTAATGGCTACTACTCGGTGGTGAACGACGCACCCTACGTGAGCGCGTATGAACAAGAAGTCGTTGACAAGCAGGTTCGGACTAACCAATGTTTGATATTCAAAACTATGTCGCTCATGTTATGACTTGTTGTAAGCAGGCGAGCAAGTTGAGATGGATAGGAGGACCTTTTCGCACTGCTATCGGCAAGGCATCGACACATGTGGTACCGGAGGCTAGTATTTTCATCAAAGACCCGTACATTCAGAAAAATACGCCGTTTTACATTACCCAACGACGACAACTTGATCCTGATGACACTAGCAGACCGGTGCAGCCGCAGCAACGTGGAAATCATCGAACTCGAGAGAAGTAGTTTATTCGACTTGTACATGTTGACATCAAAGTGTGCTGATAAACAAGATACCGAAAAAAATCGAATTCATAAAGTTAGCGCCTCAGTCAGAGCTAGACAGCCTCAGACTAAACCGAGGACACACCCTACATTTGCAGGGGGCTTCGCCTGCACTCGTTGTTTTCTTCGTTCCAAGGAAGCCGGATAACCTTTTTAATTGTACTGGGCAATAGCTTGGAGTAAGTCCTTTGACTCTTGGACGAAGTTAACAGGCTCCAAGTTCACAACGCCAGCCTTGACACGAAGCTCTTCCTGTACGTTCTCAGCCTTCACACGGAGCCGGCAAACATACTGCCTGAACAATGCTTCTTTGAAAATCGACTCGAAAAGCGTCGGGTTCGTGTCACGTAGTTCTCCGATTTCATCCGCGGTGCGGCCGTTCATCACCACCTTGCCTTGGTCGTTAAAACACGTCGTCCACGTACTTCCTGTGTGGTCCAGCATAACTACAGAAAGGATGTATCGATTCTCGCATGTACTATACGAAGTCTGGCATTTCTCACAGGTGTAGTTCTGTGCCACATCAGCCACAACCTTCTTCTGACACTTGGGGCAGGCCTGATAATAAATTCCCGTGTCGTGCTTGATGAAGTTCACCGTTCCCTTCACTGTGATGTAATCGGGCTTCTGGCCGAAGCCAAGCTGCTTTCCCTTGATATCATTAATGACTGCACGCTCCGCAAAGGTGCCAAGCGAGCCACCGCCAAAGCCGCCGCCACCAGAGCTGAGACTCTTAGTCTGAGTCGCATTGCCACCATTCGAAAACCATGTAACAAGGTGACCAGCTTCAGGAATTGCCGGGTTGACTGTAAAACTCGAAGTCATCGTGGTGCTGATCGAACGGCCGTTGAACTCACTCACACGACAGCCTTTGATTGCCACCACTTGGTTCATCCAACTAGAGCAGTCCTCCTGGGCACGCTCGTTCCACATAGTGCACTTGATTTCGGCACTGGAGTCGTCTACGAGAGAAATGTCGCGCTTGAACAGCTGCTTGCCAGCTTTCGACGTGAGCTCATTCACTTGACCCACGTCACGCACGATGGCAATGACATCCACATTCGAATCGGCCGGCACATTTTCAATCTCAGCGATTTTCTTGAATGCGTAATTCATCTGCGAAATCTGACCGTCTTCGGGGGCTGGAGAAATCTCTGAGTGCGTATCAAATGTCACCTCGTAGTCGTTGTCCACTGATGAAAATCGGCGATTGGTCATTTTAACCTTGCCACCAGAGAAGTAGAAGACACCGCCCGGACGCAGAGTTTCGTAGAACTTATCCACACCGTCATTGAAAAAGGTGGCACGGATCTCGCCACCCTTTGCGTCTAGCAAGTCGACACTGAAGAGCTTACCAGAGCCACGCGTATTGGACCAGTTCTTGATCGGAGCGCGGGTCGTCACACGAGCCTTGATGGTCCAGCGTCCGCCTGCGTACGGATTCAGACTCTGAATGTCCGAGAGGCGAATGTTAGGGTCCTGGCGCACAACAGGACCGCGATTGTACGCTGACGGCGCAGGCTTCGCGGGTGGTGCGTAAGTAGATGGGGCAGCTGGAGGCTGAGGCTGCTGGTAAGATGGCTGCGCTGGGGCAGCAGGCCTCGCCCCAAGAGCCGCCGGGGGCGGAGCAGAGACAGCTGGGATCGACGGACCTTTGGCGCCTTCGATGTTCTGCGGAGAGCCAATGCGGTCAAATGCTGGTATAATGTCGCCGATGCTCAGCACGATGAGGATCCGACGGCCCTGCACTTCGTTTCCCAAATAGTCCTTGAGCTGTAGCACAAAATTCGTTTTGAGACTCTCGTTCTCCATCATCTGTCAAGCGTCAAGGACCAAAGAGTTAGTAAGGATGAAGAAAGACAGAAAACCAGAAGCTCTCGTCGTACCGGCGCTAGCTGCGTCGCGAGCATTCCGCTGATGTAGTTTGTGCCATCGGACAGCACGATACTGCGAGGTTCAACGCATCAAGATAATCGTTAGTTAGGTAGTCACTAGTCTCCACCAAACAGTACGTACCGGTATCGGTCACCGCCCGTGCCACTCGCCGGCTTGATCTTCTTGGTGTCGATAATCTGCAGCCACGGCTCGAAGCCGTCGGGTGTCTGCTTGCTGTAGAGCATCGACACGGCGTTGGGCGTGAGGTTCACCATGGTCTCGCACTAGTTGGTGGACTCGAATGTGACGTTTTGGCGCCAAAACGCCAGGCCTCGATTAAGTACGATGGTCACAAACTGGAACCTGGAACTTGTCTTGAAAATTTGGTCCGATTTGTTCATCGAAACACCAAATTCAGATGGCTTCACTCTTGCTGGAGCAACTCACGAGTAAGGTGGCGGTGGACGACGCCATCCGCGGTACGAAGGACCGCGTGCTAGTGCTACGCTTCGGTCGAGCTTCAGACGCTGTGTGTCTACAGCAGGACGATATTGTACGTTGTGATAGAGCGGGTTGGTGCTGTCCTCGTTCTGATGTCACATGTATCATCTTCCTCAGCTGGTTAGATGCGAGCGCGAGCTGTCCAAGATGGCACGAGTGTGTCTAGTGGAGGCAGATCTATTGCCCATTTACTGCCAGTACTTTGATATCACCCTGATTCCTGCCACTATATTCTTTGTCAACGGGCAACACATGAAAGTGGACTACGGGTGCAAACACGAATTCATGCTGTTGCGTCAGATAATTTGCCCAGTTGCTGATGTTATTCATGTGGTTTGATGCAGCACACCTGATCATACCAAATTCATTGGAGCTTTTCGGACAAAGCAAGATTTCATCGATCTAGTGGAGGTGCGTTAGGTGGCCATTGTAAATGAAGCCCGTCTTGTGACACGACATTTGTTCTGCACACATGAACAGGTTATTTATCGCGGCGCAAAGCATGGAAAGTCGATCGTGAGATGTCCGATGGAAAAGTCCCACATCCCCCAGTACGACCTCATCTACAAGGATATCTGATCAATTCGTTCACTTGAGTGCATTCATACTTGGTGGAGGCACTACGGGTCGATTGTGGAATAGATCTTGCACGCGCTGATTCGTCTTCTTGAACGACTTCCGTGCATTGTCCACGTTGGCCTGCAGCTCCTGAGATCGGCGTTGTTGTGGAGAGCGTGGATGCGCCGACATTGGTTTTGAAATCTCTAGGGCACGTTGGTTGCTGCTGGCTGTCCGCAATGGGGCTACATTGTACTGCTGGAGTTTTGTCTGTGACAGAGAAAGTAAACAAAAGCTTCCCAGATTGGAAAATAATTGCAGCGCCAATATGAAGACCTACAAGTGTTTCAGTGTCGTTTGGGTTGAGTTGCAGCGCTTTTTGGTAGTCTACGCATGCATACTGGTGCTTTTCAAGGTATCTTGCTGCATCACCTCTTCTCACATAGTATGACGGAACGTTCGAGTCCTGCTCGATAGCGTGGCTGAACTCCAGCTCTGCTTTGTCGAATTGAGCTTTGTTGAACAGCTCTACACCAAATTGGTAATGAACGAGTGCGATCCGCGATTTGATGCTTTGGTCTCCTGGTAGCAGTTCAAGCGCATGGTGATAATCTGCTAGAGCCTGGGTGATGCAATCAAACAATGCGATTTAGCTATTCTGCATCAGCTTTCAGGTCACATACACGCACCGCTTGAAAATTGCTGAGGCCGCGGTAGGCATCACCGCGATTAAGAAAATATTGTGGACTGGCAAACTGCTCACGAAAGAGCTCTGTCAGCTCTATCTGACCTCGAATGGCTTGGTTCATCGCATTTACAGCGAGCTGACACGACTTTTGATTCAGGAATCGAATTCCAATGTCATTCAAAATAATACTGCGTTGTTTGATGATTTCACGGTACTGTGGGGTGGTGTCTCGTTCTGAGTGACGTTGCAACGCTGGTACGTATGTTGAATGCTGATGATGGTTGTCAAGGTGCACTTGTTGGGACCGTATGGCATCATGTTTGTGACGATGGCAGTTTAGAGCTTGCTCGGTATCTCGTAGTGCCATGTGGTACTCGCCAAGCTCACGGTACGCCGATGCACGCAGCAAGTATACTTTTGTCTCGTCGGGTGTGATTTCTGTAGCTCTGGAAAGGTTGTGGATGGCATCTTCAAATTGATGGACCATCAACTGTGTGCGAGCTTGGTCGTAGATAGCTTGAGATTCTTTCAGCAAACGTTGTTCATGACCAAGCACTTCTGGATGGTCAGGTTGCAACAGAGCTGCCTTGTGGATATCGGCGGTGGCCTTCTCCTGCATGTGGAGTTGCCAATGCAATTTGGCGCGAAGCACATAGTACTCGACGTCACGACTATTGAGGCAGATGCAGTGGTCGACATCTTGCACTGCTTTCTCGAAGCATTCAGCCTTTATGTTCGCCACTGCTCGATGCAACCAATATACTTCGTCAAGTGCGTTCAGCTGAATGGTTTCGTTGAGGTAGCCGAGCACAACATTCGGTGACTCGCCTAGACAGAGCAGTGAGTAGGCATGGAGGTCTAACAGAGCTGCAAGTTGATCTTTAATACGCTGTGGTGGGTCTGGATCTACAGTGAAGAGCTTCCGATAATTCGCAATTGCTGATTTGACGTCGCACATATCCCAATACACTTGTGCGCGCTTGGCGTACAGCTGCGCATGTTCTGGTCGTAAGAAGATGGCTTTGGTCAGGCATTGGAGAGCTCCATCCAGATCACAGGCAGCTATTCGAATGTCAGCTTCCTCCTCTTTTAGTCGTGACGCTTCTAAAGGGGTCAAGTCCGTCGTCGCTGGAGCATCTTGACTTCGGCTGAAGACTTCCATGATGATTATATCGCAGTCTTGGGCATCCGTTTTCAACTTGAAAGGTCGGAGTGCTGAATTCAAGACACAGATCGATCTCTTGCTCTAAACACGAAGGAATGGGGACTCAAGTGAAGCCCGTGGTGAAGACGTCGACGATGGAGCAGGAACTACAGGACGAGGTCATCGCTGTGGCACAAGTCGCTATGAGCACTGAGACAAACGAGCAGGAGATCGCGGCCAAGGTCAAACAGCATTTTGAGCAGAAATACCATGGGCTATTGTGGCATTGCTGTGTCGGGCGCAATGTCGCGTGCTATGTCACGCATGAGCAGTCAAAGTTCCTCTACTTTTACATCGGCCAAATGGCTGTCGTGCTCTTCGCCACTGCATAAGCTTAGCGCTGCATCGTGGCTTGGATGTGACAAGAAGAGCGACGTCCTGATACAAGTCCACAAGAGAAGCGTAAATTAAATGCGAAAGAGTGTCGACGATAAGCCTTTGATTGTATATTGCGTAGAGTGTGAGGTGCCTGGGTTTATCAACGAGTTGCGCTCATGTGGTTGAATTAATGACGTTGAAGATATTTCATTGAAATTGGAGTTGGTTCACCTTGCTCCAAGTATCAACCTGGCCGGGTTCTAGTCTGGTTTCCCGTGAGGGTGGTTCCTTCTTAAACTGTCAGGGTCTCTTTCAGCTGCCAGTAATTCTTCAACGCTTTTGTTTCTTTTCATCCTCTTCCCAAGACGGATACGATTCAGATCCGATTTTGCTGCCTAACTTACCTGGCTATACCGTCAAGTTCGGGCCACAGTGCTGTTGGGTTGCAGGTGGATGCGAACTTGTGAACACATTACCAAATCTTGCTGCATTGGTAGAGTATCCCATCCATTCATTCATTAGTTCCATTCAGGAAGAAAGCAGACCATCGTTTTTGTAATCGTCATGTCTGCTCGACATGCCCACTTAGAAATTGACAAGGTTGAGAGACTTAACCATGCTACTACTAGTTTACGTACCAGATGGGCAAACTGATGATTCTTTTGCATTTAGTGTATTAAACCGCATCAGTTGTCCTCCCATTTAGATCCATTTCCTCCATGTTCGCGGGTCGTCGGCGTATTGGTGTCAACTTTGGTAACTCGCGTGTATCATTTTTTTGCGAGGAAGAGGAGAAATCCAGTTCTTCTTCATCCGATAGAAATCCTCGAGTACTGTTAGCACTTCCATTGCTCTCCACCCGCTCGCGCCTCTCGAAAGACTTTTTGGCAGAAATGTCTCTGTGGACTGGAGATCTCTGCACACGAGGTAGGTTTTGCCACGCACCCTCGTCAATCCGCCGGATCAGTTGGAACTGGTCCACCTTCTTGATTTTGAATACCAGAACTGCAGTGACGTAGATGAGGACGACATTGATCCACAGGAGCATCAAGCTACCCACAGCAATCTCATAGAAGACAAGTTTTTGCTCTTCTCCGATGACATCGTCGGTCTGTTGAGAATCACCACAAAAAGTCAGTTAACTATCGCACTGCAATCATTGCGAAGATAATTACCACAAAATACTGGCCAATCATGACGTATGAGAAGCAGATCCCGCAGTTTACTGTAGGCGGAAGCAGTGCCGCCGCGATAGCAACGCCAACAACGGAAGAAATATTAGCGTTTGACTCAGCCAATGCAACCCCAGTTCCCGAAAGCGCAGCAACAATTGCCCCGAATAGCAACTGGATAGCTTGTCCTCGCTCACGCATCTGGGCTGTTGGCCAATTCAATGCCACTGCATATGGGCTTAAGAAAGCACCAATCATGATGCCCAACAGGAAGGTTATGGTCTGCAAAATTGACATGGAATCGCCGTCAATACTACAAAATAAACGCCAGCAAACCACTTCGTACTGACATACCAGAGCAAAGAGTTCATTCAGCATCCCGTTGATAAAAAGATTTTTGTCTCGAAGCGCAAACCCAAAAGCACAGCCCAAAATTGGTCCCTACAAACATCGTCAAGTAACTTTGTATTAGTATTCACACCACTTCAAGGGTTTGCTAGAAGCAACATACCATCATTGGAGACAGAAGCATTGAGGCAACAACGTATGTCTGGCAATAGCAGATCAATGTCAGTTCCCAATCCATATCACATGTATACATTATAAAATTCCAGTGACTCTCACCCCTGAGTCTCCAGCTAGACCAATTCCTGCTATTGACCTGTGATCCACAACAAACACGTTAACTTCAGAAGACAAGAAATGAAGCACTCCACGACAACATACGAGGAAATCAGCAGCATAACGACCGAGTCTCTGGAGAGAGTGGAGTTGGCTTCAATGTGTGCGTACATCTCAGCCACAGGCACCGCAGTACCGACATCAGTGTTTCGTTCGAGGATGCGCCCGACACTGCGCTTTTTCTTCTTGTTATGACTGCGTTTGCGCATTGTAGTGCCTGGTGTGAGAGACATGACGTCGCAGAAGCCAAACTGCACGCCGACGCCCATGCGCTGTAGCTTGTTTAGGATCGCCTGCATCTCTTCATCTTCGACGCGGAACGTCACGATGGATGACGTGCGCGCCTCCACGCTTGTCACGTTGTCCAGCTTGAGTTCATCTTGCAGCACGGACACAACCTAAGGTAGCGAGAAGAAGATGTTTGTCAGTATAGGATGAAGCAGCGGTGGAGTTGAACAGGCACCTTGCCATGCTGCTCGTTTGGCAGTGTGAGCTGGAAGAGCTTCATCTCGACTTGTGCCACACAGGTGACAAGAATGTATTAGAGTACAGCGTATATTTCACTAAGTACGGTTTTTGCACTCGTCACAGATTTCACTTCAACTTCAATCATCATCTTCATCATCTCCCGAGTCCTCCGTGTCTCCTTCCTCTCCACTGTCAGATCCAGTATTGCCACCACTGACCACCTCATCCTCGACAACAGTGGCATCTTCGCCTGTTGCGTCCGTCTCATTTTCTTCCCAAGTTTCACCAACAGGAACGTCATGTTGTGCCTCTTCAACTTGCACGAATGTTTCCTCGTCGTAATCTAGATAGTCTGCTACACTGTACCAGTTACCTTCGCTTTGCTTGGACTGGAGCATTTGTAAGTCCAATGGTCGACCCCGCATGTGTCCGAAGACGTACCCGCTAAGGGAATACCATTGCTTCGTTATTGCGTCCTGCACTTGAAAATGATTTTCTGTCGTGAACACACTCACCCACTCCTGTTCATACTGCAGTGACACGCCACTACCGTCGTCAAGAGGGTCGTACATGAGCAAAAACATATCGCTAGGCTCGTGGTAGGCTCGGATAGTGCCACTTCGCCAAAACATACGTCGCGGATCGAACCGCTGGAAATACACACCGATGAAGATGGCAGCTCGTAGCGCCCGCTTCGACGCATCCAGCATGGGAGCCATACACCAACAGTGGCCATTGAAAAGCTGAACACGTGTCGAGTCGGCATGGAAAACACTGAGCCATTCATGGTCACCGTCGTCGTAGTCAATGCGGTGTCGGTCTTTCTTACAGTTGTAGCGGGTAACGCGACCGTCAAACCAGCGCTGCTCAAGTGGCCACAGCACACGGCACGGCATTTCCAGGATGCTTTTCTCACGAGCGTGGTCATTAGGCCGTATGTAGACCCGCTCATTACGAGAGGGAGAAAACCAAAACTGATCGCCGTACTCATCCTGGAAATCCCTCCAGTCGTCATCGCTCTCAGGCTCGGAAGCCGAATCGCGATTCGCTAGATCTCGTGCTTTGCGCAGAAGCTCCGTTTGTTGTGCTCGAGCCACAGCGTCTTCAGTCAGGGCACTTTCGCGTAAATGCTGTAGCATGACTTCCAGCTCTATCTGTCTTGTATCAGGCTCAGCATACCTATGCCAAGCACGTTGAATGGTACCAGCTGCACGCTGTCGAGTTTGAGCTCGAACTCGCTCAGATCTCGCATATCGACGACCAAAGTAGCCCCGCACACCAGCATTAATGCGACTCGCAGCTGCGTGTTGAAGTGCTTCACGGGCTTGTGCCTCCGCACGTAATCGAGTCAACTCGTTCCGACGACTTGTGTGCCCGCGCCAGTTGCTCTGTAATTTTACTACAAGCTCTCCAGCTCTCGGGCCTCTTCTTGCTGTCGCACAATAGCTGCACGCAGCTGACGGTATGCACGACGAGCTGAACGAGTTCGATAAAGGCGTTGTAACATCACTGCTGCATCATGCTGTTCTTCTCGACGTCTTTGGTTCAGCGTCATCAGATCTTCAAAGCGTGACCGACCAAATCGTGCACGGTAACAGCTCTGTAAGCGAGCTGCTGCCGCTTCACGCTGAAGAAGCCTTTGATCAAGGACGGTATCGCTCCATGGATTTACGCACAAGTACGAAATGCCGTCGTGTCCAATAACCTCGATAAGCAGCCTGTATTTTGACAGCAAAGGCAGCCCAAACTGTGAGCCGTTGCTCCTCTCGTTGGGAGCGAGCAAGAGCTGCTCGACCCAGCACTCCACGAATCAGGCTTTGAATTCGCACGGCACTGCGATATACAAGCTTTGTGTGTTCTACTCGGTACTCAATTTCACGTCTAAAGCGCCAACGCATGTAGCATCGCCTGATCTTGCGGCAGGCTGGAGTCTGTATCATCATTTCACGCCACGAGGCAGCAACACGTCGACCAATATACCCTCGATAATATGCCTGTAGTCTCAGTGCTGCCGACGAACGAATTGTCTGCTCCTGGACGGAATACTTGATCTTCAATCCGTCCACATGCGGTTCCAGCCCTCGATATCTACGTGCTCTTTGTACGAATGGCATATTTTCTGCTAATGTTTTTATGCCAGTATCCGTTATATCTTGGCATCCCGTCAGATTGAACGTTTGCAGAGCAGGGCACGCTGCAGCAACTGGAGCGAGGATATCCTCACGCATATGCAGACATCCCTCCAAATTCAATGACTGCAGCAACGATGTACCTCGTATCATTACCAGTATTCCTGCAGATGACATTCCGTAACAACCACTAAGGTTTAGTGTGCGCAAATGCACACCATACTTTCCAATGTGTCCGAGGGTAGCGTTGGTTAGTTGGTGACATCGTTTCAGACTGAGAACGTGAAGCATCTTGCAGCCCCGCACAATGTGCAAAACTCCAGCATCCGAAATACGGTGGAGGCCCTCCAGATTCAAAAATTGCAATGCTTGGCAACCTGCACCCAGAGCTGCAAGACCGCGATCGCAAATGGCCCCTGTGTAAGATACGTCGAGTGAAAGTAATCGACGGCATCGCGTCCGTGAGCCCATTGGCCCCAATGCACCGCCGATCCACCCAGTGCATCATCTGTCAGTGCACCACAGCGTGAAAGATTTAGACGGGTTAGCGAAGTGTTGCAGCACGAGATGAACTCGCGCACGCCTTCGCTCAATAGGCAAGGGCACGAGGAAAAGTCGAGTATGTCCAGACGCTCAATACCCGTAGCTAAAACCTGCAGCATCGGCACCGACAACATTGTGAATGAGCAGTCGAGCTGGCGCAGTGTTTCACCCACAACGTGCACGAGAGAGCGTAAGCCAACCTGTATACATTGAAAGGGAAGAAATTAGCAAGTGAACTCGGGCTGAACCTCAACTACGGGAAACGTACAGGAGTAAAACCATTGCACCCTGACAGGATGAGGAGCGAATAACTAGCTGCTCGGTTTGCCCGAAGTTGATGAGCGATTTCGGTTAGAAGGACATCATCAAGCGCGTCAGCATAAGGCCGCAAGTCAAGTACATCAGGATCCTGCTGCTGCTGCATCTTCAGGATGCTTGTAGCACGTTCGGCAACCACCATTGCAGCTTGCTGGGCCGCCAGTCTCTTCGCATCCAGCTCGCTTTCGACGTAGAGAACAGCATTGTTACCGTGCGTCGGTGTCCCCTTTCCTGGGGTTAGCTTCCGAGCATTGGCGTGAATAGCCACCGTGGATGAGGACTGGCGCTCATGTACCTTGCCAACCGATACTGATGGCATCTGCGAAGCAGTGAGGTTTGCATCCAGCCATCAGCGCGTCGTTTCACATTACCATATTAGGAGACTCCAACATCAAAGATGACCATCAAACAGTATTCAACAAGCAGTTTGCGGATACGTGTTAGTTTTGTCAGTACTGATGGGCGGCAGCTTCGTCTGTCTGTCTGCACGTCGTATATACTTGTGCTTGCCTGTTTCCATCCATACCTAGTAGTCTTACTGCGCAATCTTGGCCAGCGATGCGATTGCGTAAATCTTAATCTCGGAGCCACCGTCGACCTTGACAATACCGTCCGAGGCATCTGTACCGATAAGGGAGCCCCTTGTGCCAGCTTCATCACCTGATAGGATGATCACTGTATCTTGCTTCTCAGGGACCACCGGACGCACGTTGCTCAGTGACACCGTGATCACGCGACCGTCCACATCGATAGAGCATGAACCACCACTCACACTGGTAATCGCACCCACGCTACCGTTGTGTTCGCCAGCGAACACTTCAACTTCCACGCCCTTCATCTTCCACGTCACTTCACCGGCAGCAGGTCCACTAGCTGAGTCGTTAGCATCATGGTTAAAGGCAGGCGTCATTGGAACGCCATTTCCTCCCATCATGCCAGGTGTTGCCGCAGGTGTGACAGCCGAGTTCATTCGACCCATGGGAGTTGCCACACCGAATCCAGGAGTCATTGGATTGTGATTATATCCCGGAGTATTAATTCCTGGAGTCACAGGGTTGAGGCCAGGAGTCATTGCCGACAAGCCAGGTGTCGTAGGATTGAAACCAGGAGTCATCGGCTCCATTCCCATCGGCTCATGGCCCATACCAGGTGTAGCAGCAGACAAATTTGCGGGTGTTGTCGGGTTCAAACCTGGTGTCGTCGGGTTATGGCCCATCATGTACGCTGGAGTCCTTGGCTGTAGTCCGGGCGTTGTGGGGTTTAGCCCCGGCGTTGTTGGGTTCAATCCTGGCGTCGTCGGGTTTGCAGCTGGTGTAACAGGCATCATGCCATCTCTTGTTGGAGATCGTGGCGCCATTGGAGTTGTTGGATTCGCGTACCTGCTGTTAGACATATCACTTGACGGTGCAGTAGGTTCCAGCGGTGTACCGAAGCTCGTAGCATGGGTAATGTCCTTTCTTGGTTCATTTGCGTCTCTAGTAGTGCGTCATCATTTCCAACATTCCAAGCATCGCCACCACGTCCGGATGATTGTGGAGTACCCATACCACGATGCAGTGGGGTAGCCATGGGCGTCATGGCACTACCGTGGAGTGGTGTCTGCGACGGCAGCGGCGTAGCACCAGTCATCGGAGTACCAGCGTAGCGAGGTTTGTCCACCACACCACCATCACGTGTGCCAGCCACAGTAATGTGCAATCGATCGACGTCAACGATTTTTGCTTTGCAGTGAATTTCCACCTTGACCTTTTGGTCGCTTTCGTCAACAACAATACCGATGTATCCTTTCCACCGGCCCTTCTTCACCTTCACTGTCTGGCCTATCAACTCGGACTCGCGCTGGTTTCTTCCACCTCGCTGATTTTGCTGACGCATACCAGCGTCCATTCGAGGCACCGTTGAGTTCGAAATCATATCAGATCGTGCCTTGCTACCGGACAGGATCACACCACGCGCTCGCGTTACAAACATGCCCGAGTTGGTTGTGATACGGTTATTGTGAACAAATAGGTATGTCCTGTAAATGTGCTTCACCGTACCACTGTGGCCTGAGAATGGTCCTTCCACTACGTTAACCATTTCGCCGACGCTGACGTGGTTATGTTTCTTGTCCAGTGCAGCTGTCGTTCGCGAAGATACAATTTTACGCTGCACTTCCTGGTCAGATATGTTCCTCGACTGGCCATTCTGGCAAAGTACTGTGAAGCCCTCACGCCCAACATGCGTAATAACACCTACGTCACCGTGCGCCAGAGCAACAAGATCATACAGCTCTTTGCCTTTGTACGAATCAAGGCCGTGTGAGATTTCTGCCGATTCCTGCAAGTCTCGTACGCGCACTTGGATTTCGCGCGCCATACTGTCAACGAGAACGATAGCCACAGGAGCACCTTCACTATCATCCACTGCCACGACTGTACCCGTCTCACCAGAGTACATACCAGATACCACCTTAATATGATCGCCCACCTTCACGTACTTCATAAGTTGCTTCAACTGGAAATCCAATATAGTATCCTTGATCTCTTCGTGAAGCGGCATGACACGAACAGTATCGTTGGCTGTGTTTGTGCTGAGTACGACACCCATAAGGTTAATAAGATCGCCCTCGATCACGCGCACCGTATCGCCCTTGGTGAGATCCACTTTATTTTTCCAATCATCAGCTTCCACAGAGGCCAGCATTTCTTCAGCAGTATGCTCACCATCTTCTCCCGCGACGGATGAGAAACGATTAATCTCATCCAAGGTTGGGTTAACATCTTCTGTAGTCAGCATAGTAGCAATGTTGAGTTCCTTGATTAGGAATCCTTCCTGATAGAAATCGTTGTCGAAGGTATCCATCATTTCTCCCGTTGAAGGATATCGGCGACGGGCAACGTCCGCTCCTGGAACCATGTTCGCGTGGAAAAGTTTTTGTGGCGGGCGTTGACCTTTTTTATACTTGGGCTGTTCGCCACCTGCCAGCACAATTGGATCAAGGCGCGGAATCATCTTTACAACAGCACGCGCGCCATTGTCGAGAATCTCAATGACTTTGCAGAGGTCACCCTTGTACAACCCCGCGCGCTTCATCCGTGCCCACGCACCAGCAACAAGCGGTTTTCTCCGCGTCTGGACGTTGAGAACTGATGTCATTTCATGAATAGGTACCAACTTCATTGACCACTGCTGCACATCACGAAGACCATTCAGGCAATCCTTGGCATGCGGTTCGCGCTCCGCCTCCACGTAAATAAAGCCCTTCGAGTTGGAGGCCACCACCGACTTTACCATGAGAGGCTCGCCACGGCGTGCAAACTCAATAAATTTGTTCATGAGAGCCACCACAAGATGCTGTTCACGGCCAGGTTTGCACTTGAATACCCACATACGAGGGTCCTGAATTGACGGCAGCAGCGACTGCTGCGCCACTTCGCTCTGGATAACGTCGCCCCCCTCCTCGTCTCCATCATACTGCTTGCGGCTTTGTTGGTGACGCTTTTTGATGCGGTTGACAATGGCCTCGGCGCTCTCCGACTCGTCGAACTCTGTGCGATCCTGCGGCTCGTAACGGTACGAGTGTCCAGCTTCGACCTCCTCGGCCATCTGACGCTCGGAGCGGTAGTAGAAATCATCATCATCGTCCTCTTCTTCTTCTTCGTCTTCGTCCACATCCGCCTCCTCTTCGATGAACTTGTTAACGGGCTTGCGGCGTTTCTTGGGCTTGGGTTTGCTATCCGCGGCCTTGCGCTTCTTCACGGGCGTCTCCTCTTCCTCTTCTTCGTCATCCTCCTCCTCGGGAATCTCGTCTTCCGAGGCGTCCTCGTCCTCAGACAAGTTGCGGTCCAGCTCCTCTTCACTCGACGACATGTAGTGGTGATCGAAAGCTCCTCTTGGTTCGTTCAGACGCGGTTTCCCCCCTCTATCAAGACCTCCCAACGTCGATATCGGATATTGCAGATCATATTGAAATCAAGATAAACGTGACCTTGAAATCGTCACCAACCGGTAATTGTGTAGGCCAATCCATGTACACTATGAGGCTAGAGCCACATACAGCGCATGGGTCGGTATGATGTATGTGCGGGTATCACGGCAAGAAAAGCGCCAGCTTCCTCCCCCGCATTCCAAGGAATCAGGAGAGAAGTGATGACGGACGAAATCGCTGGTGAGGCTCCAGTACCCACCGCCCCAATCAATGTGCTGCTGGGCAAGCCCACGCTGCTAGCGCGGGTGGTTGCCTTTGTGGGATCTGTGGACACACGCGTGTTGGGTGCGTAGCAATCGCTTGCAATACAGGAAATAAAGAAAGATGTTTGACAGCTTGGATATTGACGGTCTCTCCACTCGTGTTTGTGTGTGCTTACGCTGTGTGTTGTAATAGTGTGTCTGAACCGTAACTGGGCTAGAGAAATGATGAAGCCATCGGTATGGGAGATCTCGGCTGGGGTACCCTACGAGCCACTGCTGGTTAATTGTTTCCGTCGTGCTGCGAGCTACTGCTACCGTGAGGTGGACGCACCTTCTCCGTATGTTCTTCTTTTTTGTCGTGTTATCTCGTTGTAATAGCTGTCATGGATGAAAAGTGCTAAAGGGCTGACTCGCTCATTGTGGATGCAATGATAGAAATGTGAACCGACGAGGATCGCCTCCTGCCATCCGGGCCTGTTTGCTGAATGAGCGTACTTCTATGCGAGAATACGTGCACGACTTGAAGCTTATGACTGCAGAGAACGAGTGGTTCGATAAGCCTCCTCGGACTCTGAGTATTGATGGCGTGTCGGAACTAAAGAATGAGGTGCATAAGAACTCTCGCACGGCGTTTGACAACCCAGTTCTGCTAAACAGCAGGTTCAGTCGAAGTCAAGATACTCGAGTACGTGGCTAATTGCGCTTGTATGTGCTGGGTCGTGTGTTGTTATCGGGATTTATTGATTCTCACTTTGTTCGCAGCTAGTTTCAGGCGCTATTGATCAAGAACGTGCCAACTTTTACTTGTGGTCGCTGGAAAAACAACACCTGCGCGCTTCAATGACTCAAACAAATGCTTCGTGCTATGATGTGTGCGATGAAGCTCTTGCTGTTGGCTGTACTGATGGTGCCGTCAAGATTTGGAGTTTCTCTTCACTTGAAAGCCGCAATCTGGATTCAACGTCATTTGTGAATGCTTCACCTACGACCTCAATCTCCCACCGGTCCAGCTTGGGAATGGTTCCCTTCATCAGGACCCGAGCGAAGGACAAGGTGGTTAACGTTCGAATTGACCACAACGATGGCACTTTCCTACATTTGGCGACGTCAACAGAGAAAGGAGAAGCAAATGTCTGGGATGTCACGAAAGGAGAAATCATTGTTTCAATCCCGTCCAGTAAGATCCACAAGTCAATGCTGCCGCGATCGCAGAGAGAGACATGCCCGCAGATCACGAGCTTAATGCTGTTGCGTAATACGCTCGTGTGTGGTACATCGTGCGGGCTTATTCGTGTGTTTGATTTGCGTAGCAGCAGACTTACTCACCGACTCGCAGGGCACCCGGGTATGTAGACATCCCTTTTCTTGTGAAGTGCTTGAATTATTTATTAAATGATGAATATTTGCTGTACAGGCGCTGTCGTCAACGCAGATACCAAAGGACGAGTGTTGTGGTCAGCTGGCAATGAAGGCACAGTTCGTTGGTGGGGTGGAAAGAGCGCAAAGATTTTGTCAAAATCAGCCTTGTGTGAAGGTACTATCTCGGCACTCGAGATGGATGAGACTGTAGTTGTTGCAGGTTACTTTGAGCAGGGTATGGAAGCCTGGGACGTGCGAACCCAACAATCGCTGTGTACATTTAGCAACCGTGAGCACGGTGGTGTTAAGGCGCTTCAGTTCGATAACCGCAAGCTTGTTAGTGTATCATCGACCGGCAAGGTAAGCTGCATCATGACAACAGCGTCGATGAAACTTTTAATTGGTTGCTAATTGATCTTCTACCTTGTTTCAACACAGGCGGCACTGTGGAGATGGTACGAGCCTAATCCTGTGCGATGGTTTGAGCCGCCTACACCTTCCACACGTTTCACGTCGACAAAGTTTAATGACCGGCACCTTGTGTTCGGTACCGACTGCGGAGAGCTTGTGGATTATGACCGGCTAGCTACGGTTTTGTAGGCAATACGGCTTTGTTGCTTGCGCTCTTTGTGAACAAGTCATGAGGAGAATTTGAACAAGGATAGAATAGGAAGCTTGGTCTCCTCCGGCCGTACGCGCAAAAATCTAAATCGTGTCTGCCTTAAAACGAATTCCTCAGCTTGTAATCTGTCAGCTGAAAACTACCGGTAAAGCTGTTTGTACAGTGTACGTACGGTCTACGGGTTGTGCGGTGAACTACGTGGGGCCTTCTTCAAATACACAATGCTTCCCTTCAGCGCTTGATTCCGTTCTCCTAGTCTTACGACAGCAATGTGGGACTGTCCTTTGTCCGGGCGAATTATTGATGCTGATGCAGGTGAAAGTCGAGAGTTGTGCTCGTAGGTAGATGCACCATTCGCAGAATCTGGAATGCGAACGATGACACCTGCGCCCGTGCTCATCAAAGCTGCAGGCTCACGCACAGGATGTAGCTGTACTGTGCTCTGCGAAGCTCCCATTTGGACTGGAATCGGTTCTAACTACAGAATACCCGACGATTTTAGACTACAGCCGCCTTGGTTTCTATGCGCACCAAAATATCGGAATCTTGTGCAACACCCAACCATGCTTGTGGCGCACGATAGATTTCGGGAAATGGCTCATCCATTTAAGCTTGATTCTGTTACTGGAGTCTCCTGATTTACCGTCACACTTACAAACAACCATCGTACGTATATCAACACGTGCTACCGCTCCTAAAAGGAATCGTCGTAAAACAACGAATCAGTGATTGCCGTGAATCCTACATAGAGAAACTTCGATCCATCTCGCTCTTGCCTAACGCGGATAGGATAACACTCAGCTTGGTGGTTACCTGGAATAACGCACTGGCCATCTTCCAACGAAAATGGCCACTTGTGTCGCGGACAGGAAATACACAATGTTCCACCTATATCTTCGATGTCGCCAAGATGGAGCGAAGCAGCCTGATGTGGACACGCATTTTGAATAGCGTAGAACTCATCATCATATTTGAATATTGCCACTGTTTTCCCGTTTACAGTCACCTTCGTTCCTGCGTGTGGAATTACAGGAAACTAGTCAAGACTTGTGGAATACAAAGAAACCAACATTGAAACGAACCTAGCGTTGTTGTCCTTGATCCGGGTTTGACGCGCTTTCGTCCAGTTACTGTGTATTCATACTTCGGTCTGTGATTCTTTGCATCGACAACGTCTGCATCACAAACGTGGAAACGTCAGCTACATGTCAAAACTGGGTCCAAGTTCTTTCAATTACCTGACGGTCGCACATGCGTGCTGAACCACAAATATCGGTCATTATCGCTGCCATCGCGATTCCGACGCCATCTGAGTGGCGGCTCTGCCTCCACCTCGTCTTCTTCCCAGGAAAGATCAAGATGCAAACGGCTCATTGCGTTCCGCAGGTGCCGCCCTGTTATCAGGCAATTTCGAATTTGAACTGCCCCTAGCCGCCGCTCGTTCGGCTCCGTACCTAAACGAAAACCCTTTGATATTAGTAAACCTTTCGAACACCCAAACGATTTTAAAGGGTATACCCGCGATATTTAATATACATAGCTGAGTGGAGTGGAAACCATTCTGGAATCTTTTGTAGCGTAAGCAGAGCTGGGATGTCGAGCAGGTACGGAGACGATTTCCGTGGACGTGGCCGAGACCGCAGCAGGGACCGCGGGTATGGAGGAGGTGGTGGCGACAGGGGATATGGCGGCCGATCGGGCGGCGGGGGATACGGCCGGGAGCGCATGGGCGGACGTCGTGGCGAGCAGAGTGGTGGAGGTGCTGAACACTTGGCGCGCATTCACGGTACAGAGGAGGATCGCGTGAACTGCCCGTTCTACTTCAAGATCGGTGCCTGCCGTCATGGCGACCGCTGTTCTCGGTTGCACAATAAACCCGTGTTCAGCCAGACGATCCTGGTGAGTCACATGTACCAGAATCCGATCGCTCAGGTGATTGCTCAGAACGGGGACCCGGCCTCGCTGGATCAGCGCCAAGTGGACGAGGAATTCGAAGACTTTTATGAGGAGGTCTTCGAGGAGCTGTGCAAATTCGGCAAGTTGGAAGAGCTTAACATCTGTGACAATCTGGGAGATCACTTGGTGGGCAATGTGTACGCCAAGTACGAAGACGAGGAGCATGCTGCGGCAGCACAGAAGGCACTGTATGGACGCTTCTATGCTGGTCGGCCGCTTGTGTGCGAGTTCTCACCCGTCACAGATTTCAGAGAAGCTCGATGCCGCCAGTTTGATGAAGGGACTTGCAACCGTGGTGGTTACTGCAACTTTATGCACATCAAGACAGTGGCGCGGTCCATGCAACGTGAGCTAGAGAGGATGTTCAATCGCGGACGTCGTGACAAAAGCCGCAGCAGGAGCCGCAGCAGGAGCAGAAGTCGCAGCGGCAGTCGCGGACGAGGACGGCATTCACGAGGACGGTCGCGTTCACGCAGTGGGTCACACGATGTCCCAAAGGGCGAATCTTCCCGTCGCAAAGGAAGCCGCAGTCATTCCCCGTCGCCTGTCAAGAAAGACCGCCGTAGCCGATCGCGGAGTCATAGCCCGCGATCCCCTGCTCGGGGCTCGAGTCGCCACGTCCCTAAAGCAGAAGAGGGTGCTGTGGAAAGGAAGGACTAAGGACTGTTTTATCTACAGTCTACTGTAGAGCTTTATTCGTTGCTGCAAAGGTCAGGTTGCGCAGGAAGGTAAATTTCCATTGTGCTCAAGCGCGAAGAGGTGGGTTGTAAGGTTAAATGCTCTTCTTACTACTGCCGCTTTTGCGAGGTATCGGACCTAATACACGATCCTTTCGTAGTATGACCTGTTTGTTGATGGTCAAATGTGAATGTGTCGGTGCGATTTCCTGACGGCATATACAGTATGCATGGTACCAATTGAAACACATGAAAGCTAGGACTCGAAAATCGGTGTTGGAAGTCTACACATACTAGTAAAAGCCATCGTCATAAAATGCGTCCTGCATATGCTGCTTCCGCTTACGGTCCCCCTTCAGCTCATTGCTGCGTTGCTTCCTTGAAGCTGACTTCTTGTCGAAGAGATCGCGCTAAATTTGATTAACAAATACAACATTCTGTAAGAACGCATCCGCAGACAACCAACTGCCTAGAATCATTTACTGATTCTAGCAGCTCTTGATAACGCACCCTGTCCACCTTGCGGTCTTCCAAAGTTTCAGGCAAGTCCAACATCCTGCGCAGAATATTATTGTACTTGATATGCTCCTGAAGCCCGGTCTGTAAACAATCCTTCATCGCTTCAAACTGTTTGACAGATTTCCACGAACTGATCTCCAGCACTTCGCTCTTTACCGAAAATGAGACGTGTGGAGTAGCGCCGGTCTATAGTAGTCAACAAAAATGCACAACATCGTCACTGAATACTGCTTGGAATTACCACAAAAATAAACAGATCTTACTGCAAGTGTCGAATGAATGTCGCGGAACACCACGCGCTGGGTCTTGCGGTCCTTCTTGCTGTTCTTCTTGCTGTTGTCTTTGCTCATTTCAAGGAAACGATCTAGGATCTCCTCACCGTAGGGCAAAGGTACACTGCAATTTTGTGCGCTTTCATAGAGGAATGCAACATTCTCACCGGCGGCAGAGCGCACTTCGACATCCTTGTGATCAAGCAAGGCTAGGAACTTTGGTACCAACCTGATAATCCAGTTTAGCAAGCAGGAGTAGCGGATTAGCTATTTAGACTCAATTCATCAGAATATAACCCACCTTTCCAGCAATTCATCACTCGCGAGTATCTCATCTGATAGGGAGGACGCAACAAGGCCCCAAGAATCGAGAGCAGCCTTGCAAATATCCCCGATGATTTTCGGGTTGAAAAAGGTCTCGAACAGCTCCAAGAGTTCTTCAGTGTTTTCTTCTTCAACACTACATACGAAGCAGATCAGTCCGAGTGCACGGATGGTCTGCAAAAGTGAACAGAAGGTGTGAGCTCAGACGCCCACACACCATGCTGGTGGCTACCACAGCAGGTGTGATACATACCGAAACTTTGATCTTCGCGTTTCTTGCCGTCTTGATCAATGGTTTAAGTACGTTCTTCGATCGTTGGAAATAGCGCTCTTCATCTTCTCCGAAAATGATCGCCAGGATCACCAGAATGCGAGATCCTAGCACCGCCTCACCTTCGGATGGTTTACGCAAGCAACTGAGCACGTTGTCCATGAAGCTATTCCATCAAAAGCATTGTTAGATTTGGATTGATGTTGGGTTGCCTCAATGACGTACCTTTCGCTGATATCTTCGGGTGTCAAGTACTGCAGCAACTGGGTGGTTAGCTTTTCCAGAGCAGCAACCCGCGTGGTCGTTCTAAGTAGAGTGCACATGGAAACATTAGCAAAGATAAGCACGCATCATACAGTGTAAAGTCATGTACCTCTTTTCGGTCAGCTCCTCGATGGCTTCGTCCATATCCTGCTCGTCGTCCACAGTCTTGGAGTAACCGTCGTAGAACTCACCATCGTCCGACACGAATGTACCCCGCGTCTCCACAGACACCACGGACGCAACCTCGTCGTCGTCATCCTCTTCATGACGCATCCGTCTGCCTCCTGCGTCATAATTCCACACAAAATCTCAGCCACCGGGTCACATTGCAGTCACAGCTGAGTCGGCCACCTCCGCGCTTCTTTCCCATGCTGATTTCTCTGGTTACGCTGTTCTCGTCCGCCTCGTTCTTCCGATGTGTTCTGCAGCCTGCACTCTAATTGACCCGATGGATGTCGCAGCCAAAGAAACGCACACCGCGTTTCGTATTGGATGAAACAAAACGTTTTAGCCAATTGGAGGCCATTACGGAACGAAAGCATCAAACTCGTAGGAAGGAGGTAAGGAAGATCGCACGGCCTGCCTAGGCTTCCCCTACCGCAGTTACCGATCGCTCGAGGTGACGAGCGCACTAATTGGTCGTGTGTTATGAGTAGACAACTGCAGCTGGGAAGACACGGCAGCAGATTCGAAGGGAGAAAGCCTACTAAAGCAAACAAGGTCAGTGTGAGTAGCTTACGCAGCCAAGGCGTGGAGCAAGTAATTTATGCGTTGTCTCTTTTGTCGTGACGATACTGCCAGCATTATGAGCTCGCACATTGTGACGGTGGGGGATGTGAATGAGACCGCTGACGGTGTGCGGAACTTGGTGCATGTCACAGACAACGCCATGGACATTGATCAGGTCGATGCCGCTCCGATAGATGAGGGGTTGTACAGCCGCCAGCTCTACGTGATGGGGCGTGAGGCCCAGCTGCGCATGGGGACGTCCAATGTGCTCATCGTTGGACTCAATGGCCTTGGTGTGGAGATAGCCAAAAATGTCATTTTGGCAGGAGTGAAGAGCGTGACGCTGCACGACGATACTCCGACCAGCACGCTCGACTTGGCTTCTCAGTTTTATCTGACCAAGGATGACATTGGCAAGCCACGCGCGGAAGTGTCGATGAAGAAGCTGGCGGAACTGAACCCTTACGTTCCTGTGCGTTGTAACAGTGGAGAGATCACGAAGGAGTTGCTGCTTGGGTTTCGGGTGCGTGCATGACTATATCTTGCTTGTTTGGAGGCGTGTGATACTAATCGATTGAGCGTTAATTATGTATGAAGACGGTGGTTCTAGTCAATGCACCTCTCAAGGAAGCCAAGCGCATTAACGCAATTTGTCATGCCAATTCGATTGCATTCATCTCAACCGAGGCACGTGGTGTCTTTGGCTCGGTTTTCTGTGACTTTGGAGACGAATTTATCGTGTCAGACCGTGATGGTGTGGAGCCAGTCAGCTGTCTGATCTCTTCCATTTCCAATTCCGCTCCGCCTGTGGTTACTGTGAATGATGACACTCGCCACGGTTTAGAAACTGGGGATTTAGTGTCATTCCGTGAAGTGACGGGATTTTCGTTCTTGAATGACTGTAAACCGAGGAAAGTAACTGTGACTGGCCCGTTCACATTTACCCTGGATATCCTTGATAACACCGACCAACAACTCTTTGAGCAAGGACAACCGTCCACCGGAGGCTACGTTACCCAGGTCAAACAGCCCCTCGTAACGAATTTTAGAGATTTGGAGAATGCGCTCGCAACACCAGGGGAGTTCTTGATAAACGACTTTGCCAAGATTGGCCGTTCCGAGTTGCTTCACGTGGCATTCCAAGCGTTGGATGCGTTCCAAGAGAAGCACCAAGGTAATTACCCGAAACCAGGATGCATGCTGGATGCGGAAGAAGTATTTACTCTTGCTTCAGAGACCAACAAGCAGTCTGCTTCAAAGAAGCTGTTTAGTGTCGAGAACATTGATACCGCTGAGTCAAAAAAGATCATTAAAGCGCTCGCGGCTGGCGCTACTGGTATGATATCCCCCATGGCTGCTTTCCTTGGAGGTATTGTCGGCCAGGAAGCTCTCAAGGCATGCAGTGGCAAGTTCACGCCAATCCAGCAGTTTTTCTATTTCGACGCAGTGGAGTGTCTCCCTGACGCCGTATATGCGGGCACACCTGACGAATTTGCGCCTGTTGGTTCTCGATACGACGGGCAGATTGTCGTGTTTGGCCGAAAGCTACAAGAAAAAATTAAGAGCCTGAATATGTTCCTTGTTGGTGCCGGTGCGATTGGCTGTGAAATGCTGAAAAACTGGGCCATGATGGGTGTAGCATCTAACGAGGATGGCACTATTCACATCACTGATATGGATACGATCGAAAAGTCGAATTTGAATCGTCAGCTCTTGTTCCGCTCAAAGGATGTACAACAGGCAAAGTCCTCAGTTGCTGCTCGGGCTATTAAAGATATGAACCCTGACATCAACGTGCAGGCTTACGTTTCGCGGGTCGGTGCAGAATCTGAAGATCAGTTCAACGATGACTTCTTCGAGTCGCTTTCTGGTGTATGCACGGCACTGGACAATGTTGAAGCTCGTTTGTATATGGACCAGCGCTGCTTGTTCTACGGTCTCCCAATGTTCGAGTCAGGCACGCTGGGAACAAAGGGCAATACTCAGATTGTCGTTCCGCACAAGACCGAGAACTACGGAGCTTCTCGGGACCCCCCTGAGAAGAGCATTCCGATTTGCACACTGAAGAACTTCCCGAATGCGATTGAGCACACTCTCCAGTGGGCGCGTGATTGGTTCGAAGGTGAGTTTTTCCAAGCACCTTCGGATGTGAACCGTTATTTAGAGGGACCAGCGTTCATGAAGGAACTTAGTGAGCAACAAAACACAAGGTGGAAACACTTGAGCGACTAAAATGCTCACTTGTGGATGACCGTCCAATGTCGTTTGAGGACTGTATTTCGTGGGCTCGCTTCAAATTCGAAGAACTTTTCAGCAACCAGATCAAACAGCTTCTCTATAACTTCCTCTCGATCAGGTATGCCCAATCTTGTTGTAACCGAATGATCTCTACTTACCCGAAATGTTTATTGTCCTGTAGTTGACCACGTCCGGTACTCCATTCTGGTCTGGGCCGAAGCGGCCCCCGACGCCAATCACATTTGACGTGAAGGACCCGCTGCACCTGGACTTCATCGTTTCCGTTGCGAACAGCCGCGCGAAGAATTATGGCCTTAAGGGACACACCGACAGAGATGTCTTCGCTCAAACTCTCGCAGGCATTTACGTTCCCGAGTTCTCGCCAAAGAAGGGTGTGAAAATTGCTGCTTCTGATGCTGAACTTAAGGAAGGCGCTGCTGCTGCTCCGGGGTTAGAAGACGCGGATGCTCAATGCGCTTTCATCCTGAAGGAATTGCCGAAGCCCGCTACTCTCGCAGGTTACCGAATGCAGCCCATTGAGTTTGACAAGGATGACGATTCCCACATGGAGGTTATTGTTTCTGTCTCCAACCTACGCGCACGCTCGTACAAGATTCCAGAGGAAGACATGCATAAGTCGCGCTTCATTGCTGGCAAGATCATTCCGGCCATTGCCACAACGACCGCACTCGTGACAGGCCTTGTGTGCTTTGAGTTCTTGAAGGTCTTCCAGGACAAGCCTCTAGACCACTACAAAAACGGATTTGTGAACCTCGCGCTGCCATTGTTTACCTTCGCCGAGCCGATTGAACCGAAGGCAACAAAGACGATGCTCAAGGGCGAAGAGTACAAATGGACAGCCTGGGACCGTCTGGAGGTGGACCGTGGTGACATGACCCTCAAAGAGTTCTTGGCGTACTTCGAGAAGGAGTATGATGCTGAGGTCTCCATGCTGTCATACGGTGTTACGATCCTCTACGCGATGTATTCGCAAAAGTCACGGTCGAAGGAGCGCATGGCGATGAAGATCTCGGACCTCGTGCGTACCGTGACCAAGAAGCCCATCGACCCGAAGCTGAAGTACCTCATCCTAGAGGTGTGTGCCATGGATGCGGATGGGGAGGATGTGGAACTGCCCTACCTGCGCTACCACTACAAGCAGCAGTAAGCAGGGAGGTCCCTAAATCAAGGCTCTTGGTAATCGAATAATACAGCTTCAACTTGCCTTTTAGCAAACCAATCAGATGCATTATGATAGTTTTTATGCTTTTTCAGAGGGTCAGGTGAATCCATTTTAAAGCAGTCAAATCGATAGAGAAGCTCGAGATGGCGCTGAACGTCGAGTTTAATCACCATTCCAAGCGCGTGAAGGTCACGCCTGGCACGACAATGGTTCGCCTAGCTATGAGCGATACCCACACACTTTTCGAATCATTCTGACCCACTTACCCACGCTGACTATGCAGTTCCAAGTATTAGAAGATGCACGAGAGCAGTTCGGCCTGAGTGGCACACGCCAATACCAGCTCCTTCATCGCAGCAAGCCTATCGATCTGTCCATCCCCTTTCGGCTGACAGGCATATCGAATAACGCATCTATAGAGTTGACAGAGGTGGAGGGGGCAGCCGAGGTACAGCAAGTGCGTGTGTGCGTCCAGTTGCTCGACGGTAAGCGAGTCCAGGCATCTTTCGGGAGTGACTCGACTATGGAGCACATCTTGACGTTCTTTAAGCTACTTCCAGCATCAGATCGGGTAGGGATATCTTCGTTGTGTATTGCGACAGAAACTGATTGATGTTGTGCTAGTTCTCCCTTGGTTTCTTGCGGCGCGAGATCGATTTCCAAGATTTTACGACGACCACGTTAAAAGGTGGCACGAGTACCTACAACAAGAAATGTGTTTATAGCATTATACTAATATCTCTTCGTTTGCGTCTACTCTAGAGCTCGGCATTCTGAGTGGTTCAGCAATGTTTCGTGTACAAGTTGCAGACGGACAAAGTGACTCTATTGCGCGAAGCACTCAAAGTCACTCCGTACCTAACACCCATAGTCCCTTTGTACCACCTCAGAAGGCTCATGAATCGTTTGTGTCTTCGGCATCTACTGTTTCTACACTCGAGAGGTCGAGTCGTGCTCCTGCACAGGAGACAGAGGACGTCGAAATGAAGGCTGTTGCTGATGAAAAATCGGTCGATGCGGAAGCTACAGTCATGAGCAGTTATGACGCCCTGCAACTCTTGCGAGACAACAACTTTGATGCAGTCTCACGCACCGCTATCACGACGCTGATGAAAATTGTCACAAACATCTTGTCCAATTTAGGTAATGTTCTCAACACTCAGCAACGATGGCCCAATCTAATTTTCTGTTTCTATAGAAAACGAGAAGATGCGTTCAATTCGCTTGTCGAATGCTGCATTCCATCGCTCGGTAGGACAAGCTAAGGGTGGTCTGGAGTTCTTGAGGTCTGTTGGGTTTACGGTGGTTCCAGAAACTCAAATGCTCGTGTTAAATCAAAGCCCAAACGATGAGAGCGTATTGCAGGAGGGACTTCGGCTGCTGAGTATTGAGGCCGATGATTTAAACATCTCGCCGGACAAACGTCCTGTGGTTCGTGAAAAAACGGCAGACCCAAACTTCGATGTATTCAAGTCGCAGATTACCCGCGTACAGGTATGATCGCTGAATGTATGTCTGGGCCACTTCAGAATTAAAAGTCCGTCGAAATGGTGCTTATCTAGATGCAACCGCGAGGCCCAAGTACGACAGAAGTTCTTGTCGACGCTCTAAGGTCCAAGCAAGACCAGCTAGTTGGACACGAGAAACCCCCTCGCAACACAACCATTGTGCTTGACGGAAGACGATCAAGTGGTCGAATCGACGCAGCCGATACCCCAACCGAAATCGACCGAAGTGACGCACAACTACTGATATCGAGCCTTAAAGCTCGGCGGGAGGAGATGGAAAAGACAAAGGTTAGTCCAATTGATAATGTTCATAGCCATTGGTTGTGGATGATGATGGTGGCTTATGCGTTTATGGTCTATGTATCTCCAGAACTTCCGTACCCATGCGATGCGCGAGCTTGATGAGCTTAAGCGTAAACGAGTTTTTCAAACGGCACTAATCCGTGTTCAGTTTCCGGATCGAGGTTCGTAAAGCTTCACAACAACAATCATTGCAATGTATGTTACTCATCTGGTGGTGGTTTCGTGTTACATCGAAATGGATGATAGCTGTTATGCAGTCATATTTCCACCCGAATGAAACTATCCAAGATGTCATGGACCACGTGACAGAATGCTTGGCGGACCAGTATAAAACTAGCAAGTTTTATCTCTACGTGACACCTCCCACTCAGAAGCTGGCAGCTACGAAGACCCTGGCAGAATTGAATCTTGTACCTGCTGCTCTGACTTATCTCTCGTGGTTGGAGGCACCTGAAGCCGAACTGGATTGCATCGGTTTCTACTTCTGCAAGGACCTGGTAAGTGGTTTTAGCTCATGGATACCTAATTTGACTTATCAACTGATGCGTGTTTTATAGTTGATGGACGAACACGCCGAGGCTAAAGAACGTGTGGGTTTATTGCAGAACTCGACATATCCTAAGCCACTTCAACTCGGTAAGTGTAATTGCCATATTCTTTGGAGTAGTATATTTGTCTTTTGTGCTGAAGTTGAAATTGTGCTGGTCTAGAAACGCCTCCAAGTGAAACAAAGACTGAGTCGCGAGTTGAAATAACGCGGCAAGGTGCACAAGCGAAATCCACCAAGAAGCCGTCGTGGCTCAAACTCTAGCTTCCAGTCGTTGTGTTGAGTGATCTCAATGAAAACCTTAAAGATCACGTCAAACCACAATACTTCGAAGCATAAAGACATGTTTTCATTATTTTCGAACTACCAGTGCACTTATGTATGCTCAAATCAAAGCATGAGCATAACTGTACATGATGCTGGACAAACCCTCCCTGCTCAGGGCTATAGCCACGTGCAACACTACGGCCTCACTACAGGCACCGGTTGCTCCGTACCCACAATATCCTCCATGGTTGAGTCCACGGGTGGGACCAACTGATTGATGACCGGTTCTTTCTCAATATCTTGGTTTTCACCGCGGGTAGGCTCGTTATTATCCCCCGAAAGACGATCTGGGCTTACAGATCGACTAGATGCTGCAGTTGTTGACCCCGACACGCTAACTTGCTCCCGTTTTACAAGTTGAGAGCCGGCACCTCTTAAATCTCGTAGGTCTTTACGGAGCTTGAAATTGAAACCGTGTTTCGCATCGCGAACGTTGAAGAGATGATAGTACTTAGCCCACTGCAGCTCGCGCGTTGCAGGACCTGTTCGGACAGCCATCTTATCAATTGTCGTTCGGTCACCCATACTAACGAGTGCTGTCAAGGAAAGTCGCCTTGCAGTGCTCTTGACCTCTTTGTCATGCTGGATCTTCTCTTGCATAAGCGCACGCTTGCGTTGCTTCATTTGCTCTTTCTTCGTGAGTCTTTTCACCGGTGAGTCCTGCCCTTGATTAATCTTCTCCGGTGCCATAGTTCCGCGACAATTGTTAGAGTTGCAATGGCATTTCCACTCCATCGCCTGCTTTGTATGGAACTGGTAGTCGTAAGAAAGCTCGGTACCAGGCTCTATGTCCCTCAAAGCGGTGATAGCGATTCGGTTCACGCCTTTAACACGCCACTTCAGTAAGTGACAATTGGGATCACATGAGTGGTTAATGAACCTGGAAACACTGCCTTTAAACCGCGCATCGATGTACTCGCCCTTGCCTAGTTCCATAATGTACATGTTCTTGTCTTCAGGGCTGTTCTTTGCGTGATCAAGTAGTCGGCGTTCTTTTTCTTCTTCATTGATCACTTCACCAACGTACTCGATCACAAGTTGCCCCGCCTTGACATGTTCCAGTACGCGAAGAGCCCACCCTTTTTCGACTGTGTGAAATTTCTGGAAGCGGGGGTACACCTTTTGGTGGAGAGCGCGGTTTCCGCAGTTTTCACCAAGCATGCAGTTTGATTCTCTAGTGTGTTTGTTGAACTTCATTCCCGGAGTTGGAGCTGGGCCGAAGCATTCGGTGAAACTCAGGCGGTTGATGCAGTCTTCGCCACACTTTTCCTTGCATACACACATCGGTGCATCTTCTAACGAAACCTTGGGTTGCTTGAACGTGTAAATGCTGCGACCCAGCTTGCGGTATGTTGGTGGTTGCAAACGAACATCTTCGATAATATTCTTCATAAGGCGAAAGTGATGGCAGTCGTCAGGATTGCTGGCGTCCGGGTCACGCTTCGGTAAGAACATCCATGGAAGGTGCAAACTGGAATCAACTGTCACTGTGTCAATGTTCCGGTCAGAAAGGTAAAATGACGGGATCTTCGGTAGTTCATCATCGGGATGTCTCCAGCACAATAAACCAACTGTGTTGTAGCGAGCACTAGGGGGTACACACTGCGGATGATAAGCTTCAGGACACTTTAGGCAACACATGAGGTCAGGGCTTTTTTTCTTCCCCTCACATACGAAGCAAACGTGACGAGGGCACCGAAAAGAAGCGTCTGACTCTAGCAACTCTTCCACTGTTGAAGAACCCGGCTTAGTTTTACCTCCAGCTCGACGTGACATTTTGTTGGCATCGACACAGGTCTGGTGGAAGAATTTACCACAGGACGCGACGCTGCAGCGAAACACACCACCCTTCTCGTTAATTGTTCCATTGCGGCCGCATGCAAAACACAACTGCTCATTCGTACGGCACTGTTCGCATAACCACTTCTCTCCTTCGGGTGCCGACTCGATGCCAAGACATGAGAAGTGATACGATTTGAGGCAGCCGCCATCGCATAATATCATGTCAGTAAGATCATCATCCTCAATTTCACCACACACCCCGCATAAGTCTTCTTCTGGAAACTTTGACTCAACAATCGCCACGTCCTTTTTCTTCTTAGGAAGAGCTTTCGGTTTAAGTGCTCCGTTCTCAACACGTTTAGTAATCGCACGCCCCGATCGGGTGAGACCAGTTTGAACAAAGGTTGGCACCAGTTCTCGCTCCTCCGCCCCCAAACGTTCGAGGTTTTCATCAACAGACTGTGCAACTTCGAGCTTCTTTTCTACTCCACGTCGATGCTTGTCGATCTTAGCTTGATGCTTATTCCATGCCTTAGTCGCTCTTGAGGCTCGGGGCTGAATGCGATAATTACTGGACCTACTAATTTTCTCGTCACACTTGGAATTCCACCCCATGTAGTGAATAGTGTAGCCCTCGTCATTCAAGTGTTCAATCTTGGCCGCAAGCCACTCCTTAGTGCCCACGTCATACACATCCACCTGTTGTTTTTCCTCTAAATTACGACAAAACTCGTCGTGGGCACGCTTTTCCTCCTCGCTGGCGTGAATAGCAGCGTTGCGAATGACATCTTCTTCATCCATTGGCTCGCTCATCTCGACGTCATCAGAGCTATCGCCCACAGTCTCGTCCGTTGTTTGACCGGTGGAGCCCAGTGCAGCACAATCATTCTTCTCAAGAGCGATACGCTTACATGGGGGCGATTCCAGTAACGCAGGGTCATCTACGTGAGAGCGTTTGTTGTTATCATTTGCAGTGTTTACCACCTCGATGTCTCCGGTAGCTGTTGTCGGAACATCAGCCTCCACCACAGAAGTTTCACCATTCAGTTCAGTAGAAACAACGCTATCGACTTCTTCGTATCGCTCAGTCTTCGGTTTCTTGAAGATAGTAACATCTCTTGTTGCTTTGCTGTCGTGTTGATCGGCCACAGCCTTGCTTTTGTCGGCGTCCGTTTCCTTCACCACACTTCCATTTGCATTCAAAGCCACGACTAGGGTCGTACTAGCCACACTTACTCCACTATCCAACCCGGTAACACTTGCGCTGGGCAGGTACATTGACGTAGGCTCTACCTGTTGTTGGGGCTGGTCAGCGCCACCAGCTCCCTCCATCTTATCCTCTGCGCCAAACAAAGCAAAGTGACCTCCACCACCTTCGCGCTCTTTTTGAACGCCTTTTATTGGTGTAAAATTGAATGTATTGTTTTGATTGGTGAAGAAATCTAAAAATAGATTCACCTATACCTGAAAAATGAAAGATGAGCTGGAAGTCGGCGACCGGCTACTCCTTTCGCGCCACTCCTTCCGGTACTAGTTACATCCAGGAGGGTCGTCTCGTCATCGTTCGCGTCGAAAGTGGATGCCTAATGAAGTGGTGTGACCCCGAACTGCTCTTCTCACCGTGTACATGCAACACCTCTGCTGTACACCTCCAGCTACCACGAATGCCCTGGTGCAATGAAAAAGCAAACATCTCGTTGTCAAAGTAGCGTCTGCCCATGCAAAAGAAACACAGACTAGCGCCACAAGAACTTGTTTGGTCTTTGGATGACTGTAGCCCCATTATGTGGCTTTTCTTCTAACAGAATGCTTCGTCGAGAACGAGTGTGTCCCCAGTGCAGTACTTCATGCTAGTAGCATCTTGGCGATCACATGCTCGTATTCAAAGACTTAACCAATATGGCTTTCATAGCACTCACAACACAGTGAGATTGATGTGAGTGGAGTCAACAGTGCTGTGCAGTGCTGTGTTGGGATATTGGTCCACGGAGAGAGTCAAATCAAGGGCGTGCGAGCGTGGTGCCTTCTGCCACATGCAACAATACATACCCGACAGGCCACTGACATAGGAGCTTAATGGCGAGTGAAGTGCTTTCCTGTAATTTGAAGCGCCAACTGCAAAACATTAAGCAACATTTTGCTCAACAATCTCCAAAAGTCACTCGTCCCAACCTCGCAACATTCGTGTCTACGAGGAAGAACGTAGTCCAACCTGCAGTCACGGAATAAACATGACAGGCAGCACAAGGCAAAGTTGGTGTATCTGCGCGAGATTGAGCGCAGCCCAGAAGCATGAAATGTGATCCAGAAATTCGGACGCTTAAGGCGATAATCATCCACAGCTCACCTTTTCAAAAACATTCAGCATGTCTGACCTGGATCCTACTTCGAGCATGCATGAGGGAAGACGTGAAGCTTGTGCAGCCCACTGTACGAGATTGAGCAGAAGTTTGAATCTGACCAACTATCACTTGAACCGAGCAGAAAAGGTCTGGACAAGAAGTTTAATTTGTACCAAAACTCTTTGCAAAGACAGAATCAACAGCGCGACAAACGAAGCTGTCGAGGCTAAAGGATGTGTTGAAACGTGTTTGAATAACAGAGTTTCTGTGAGAGGGGAATTCAGTGATAGTTTGTGCTTCACCACTCGAACTACCTATAGTTGACGATCCCCACGACAACCAGTTAGAGAACCGAAGAAAACGACGCTCTGTTGCACTCTACCTCCGCCGTGGGTCCCGGCTCAGCTTCTTCAGGTCGGCTTGACCAGGAAGGAGGCCGGGGAGTGGGCCAGAGCCTCCAGGGGGTCCTGGAGGCACACCACCTGTCATTGGAGGCCATCCGTTCATAGGTGGTGGAGGCATGCCACCGCCGTCGTCCTCACGAGCGCGCTTCATACCGGCAAGAATATGCGGTGGCGGCGGAGGAGGCACTAATAATCCAGTAGCACCTCCAGCAGGAGGCGGAGGAGGCATCATTCCCCTGGGAGGGAAACCTCGAGCGGATGGCGGTAAAGGCGGAGCTGGACCCACTCCGCCCGTGCTTATTGGAACACCGGTACCAGCTGAAACACCTTGAGGACGGATCTGACTAAGCAGCGCACTAATAGCGCCATTCCCGTCCATCGGGCAGTCCTGCTTCCAATGACCTTTTTGCCGGCATTTGTGACAAGTGTAGGACGGAGGTGGCACCTTGGGCTCCGTGCAATCCGAGATGTAGTGACCGGGAACGTTGCAGCGCTTGCACAAATACCCTTCAGGCGGAACCTTGCGCTGCATTTGACCGCTAGGATTATGCTGGTCCTTTGTGGGACAGTCCTCGATCCAATGGCCCTTGGTTCCGCAGCGGTTGCACGTGTACGACTCGGGCGGTGGGCGACGGCCTCCATTTCCGCGGTTGTCTGTGGCGGACTTGTTGAAGGTTTGGAAATTCGCTGCGTTGATTGCGCTGGAACGAAGACTACCTGCACCGTCCGCCATTCCTGGCAGCACTTCCGTGCTGTCTGCCCCACCTCGCATGTGCATCATTCCTTCACCAGCCTCATGCTCGTTCAGCACGGTCTGACCGCCATTGTACTTGTCATCCATCGGGTCTCCCGGTCGATTTCGACACCAAAACTTCGTGCTATGGTCGTTACTAGTAGAGGGTAACATTGTAGAGCATAACATCATAAAGTCAGGTATCTCAAGTAGACGTACGTAGAATGATATAGTAAGCGCACCTTCCAGTCGCGACAACGTGACCAACAGGATGCCACTGAATGTCCCAAACAGCAGTATCATGAGCTTGGGGAATGGAGGCCAACGCGTTCTCTTTGCTGTTTGACAAGATACAGTAGCGAGTAAGTGCTTAAAATCCATCGACAGCCCACACAGCAACGTACCCAACTTCCCAGTACATGAGTGACCCGTCGTACGAGCCACTGACAAAGAGACGTTCATACCACGGGTGCCACGCGATGGAGGTGACCTCACGCGCATGGCCCTTCAGTGTGGCAAACTCCTTGAGCATCCGTATGTCGTAGATTTTGATCAACTGATCACGACTGGCCGTTAGCAGCCAGTTTCCATTGGAGTTCCAGGCCACCTTGAACACCGTGTTCTTGTGTCCATGCAGTGTGTTGAGACTGTTGCCGGACTTGGGGTCCCAAATCTTTACCAAATTATCCTTACTGCCACTAGCCAGCAAACATTTCTGCGGATGGTAGGCAACACATTTGACGTCCCAACCATGTCCTGTAAGGACACGTTCTTCACGACCGCTCTCAAAGTCCCAAATCTTGACTGTAGCATCATCTGAGCACGATACGAACTTGAAATCTGTCGGTGAGAAGCTGAGTGAGCGGACAGCTTCTCGATGTCCTTGTAACAGTTGCACATTGGTCATACTAGACTGCCAGTACTTGATCACACCTCCATGATCGGCTGTGACGAGCCAATTGTCGTTATGAGACCACACCATGGCTCTCACAGCGTCGTCATGGGCCTGCAAGATGGTCTCAAAGTTGAATGCCAGGCCGTTCCAGAGCGTAAACTCACCCACCGAGTTGCCTGTGATAAGACGACGACCCTCGGGTGTCCACGTAAGGCAGTTGACAGGGCAGCGCTGTTTGTTGGTAGAACATCGACAGAACTTGGTACACACGCACGATGCCAGGTCGTCGTCACCGGGGTAGGCCATGGGCGGCAGCATCTGCTTCTTGTAGAACGAATGCGGAGGTAGCGCGTGGGAGTGCACGCTACGCGCCAGCACAAAGCGGCGCTGCATCACATAGTTGATGAAGGTGGCGTTGGGGTCCACGCTCTTGCGCACGATGGGCTTTCGCATGCGTTTGTGGGGCGGCACACCGCCCGCATAGTGGCTGGCGCCGACATCATGTCCACTCTTGAGCACCTGCGCCGGGTGCAGCTCTCCATTATCCATGACTTGATTGCTGTATGCGTAGCACAACCGGATTTTTGAGCCAGCGTTTTTAGTGCATACAGGTAAAAACGCATACAGATCGGGCATAACCGGTTTACCTAATTGAACAGAAGTTTACCGGTGATACTGGTATACCAGATTTTGAGCCTACCGACGTACCGATATTCTTGAGCCATTGGCCACAGCTCGGGAGTACATACTTACGATATTCGTTGAGAGCAACATAAACCCGTTTTGTGTTGCTTGTGTAATATATCAGCTTTTATATTTCCGAATATCCGTGAAAGTTGAAATCAGAAATTTGTGGGATCTTTATCGATTAAGTACGAGGGGGATTGAAGGGAGGAGAAAAAGCAAGCAGCAGCGATGGAGAAGAGCAAGCAGACCAACGGCAAGAAGATGACGGCGAGTGGCAAGAAGCAGGAAGCACCTGCTGCAAAGGCGACAGTGACGGCAAAGGACAAAACTCAGAATGCACCAGCAATCGTGCCCGTGACTGCGGACTCAGGTATGATATTTACCGTATTTAATGATTTCAAAGCTAACCATTGTGTACAAATTCAATAGAGAGGCGTGCCACCTTGCGTACATACAAACCAGTGGACTACTTGAGAGCAGGATAGGGCTGCACGAAAGAAGATTCGGATGACGACGACTACGCCGACAGCCCGTCGTCTGCTGTGGAAGACATTGCTTTAGAAGAGGAAGATTTCACGAACCTTGTGGATGAAGACCCACACGTCCTCGAGGAAGACAGTGTGGCCAGCGTCCCCACCACAACTGAAGACGTGGCGAAGGGCTTGACGGAGGACACCGCGGAAGATTTGGTGGAAGTTATGGCAAATGAGTGTGGTGTAGCGGGATCAGCAAAATCTGCGAGATCGCTAGATCCAACTTCCCACCAATGCCCGGACACCGACTAACGAAGGGGGTCCTCCGATGATCCGTGATCTGCTGAACTTGCTCACCTTGTGTACCCGTCGGTTGGGCTGGATCTTCCTCTCTTGGTGACTGCTAAGTTGCTCGATCGGTGTTAGTTGAACGTCTTGGCGTGACGTTGGGGTCGTAGAGTAGCGTGGGAGTCTTCACACCACTCGCCAGTAGTAGATCCGGAGTCCAAGCGATTAGATCAAGCTTGGATCCGGCGGCCTAGATCTGAATCCGGCCTTGTAGTACTTCCTTTCTTGTTGATTTCCCTTTATACGGGGTCCTTTGATTGCTTGGCGCTTCCTATAGCGCGATCTTGATCGTTGAGAAACCGAAGATCTACCGGCTAAGCAATTAATACCGGGATCTTGGATCTGCACTTAGGGTAAGATACTAGGAGGTTGGATCTAGCCAATATATTATCTAGATATTATCAACCACCCTAGATCTATACACCTAAATCGCTATTAATACCGTAGGGCCAATGTAGTTCCCGTTTCCAGGCGCGTAGCGAAGCACTTGTGTCGTACGATGCAAATTCGGTTCTGATTTAATGTTAAGACCTATCCCATCCTGTATCCTATCCTTAACGACACATCGACTGATTACGCTATCCTGATCCTTGTCCTTTCTTGTCCTCACCATCCTGGCAGTCGACATCTTTGCAGATCACCTTGGATCTGAACCATAAACATCAGATCACTAGTCGCAATATCGTGATCTGGACTTCTCCTTTCTCCAATATCATAATCATCCACCGTAATGTCTAGATCACACGTCTCCCGAGTCAGATCATGCCTTATCAAGGCTAGATCATGCTGATCCAATTCCAGATCGGCTAGATCTTCTTGATCCCCATTGATCTAGGGTTTCCGTGTATGATCCGGTGACAATACTTCGCGATAATCATAATTATAACATATCCGAGCTTATTCCATGCCGTCAATCCCCCAATCATCGTTCATCTTTGCCATAATATCCCTAGACCCCGGATCACTCGGATCCGCCTATGGATCTAGGTTCATGAGCCTTGATCCACATTTCCCGAATAGACCCACATATGTGAGCCGATCTGGTCTTCACGGATATAGATTATAGCCTAGATCTGGACATCTAGGCTTAGATCACCAGTTTCCACAGATTATATAACCCATATTACAATCACGCAAGTCCCACATCATCCATATCCACACGAGATCTTCCCAGCTCTCCGGATCTGGGTACATGTACCGATCGTATACCAATACATCCATCACGTCCCACCCAAGGTGTCACTAATCTCCATCAATCTTATCCATCAATGGATCCACCACCGGATCCACCCACATCAGCTCGTCATCTACTCCAATCACATCACGTCAGGTCCGATCACGTCCAAACCGGATCTTTCCTGGATACTCCAATGCCAAATCTTTCAAATCCACTTCACCACAGCCGCCTCCTGGTCGTCAGTTGTGGTTGCACAACAACTTCACTGCGTCCATTCTGCAAATCACCTTGCCAAGCCCAAGTCTCTTCACCTCTTCAGTCAACTATGTCAGATCACGGTCACGATGGATCACAACATGGATCTGGCCGCCACGATCCTCCTTCTCCTCGATCCGAGATCAGTGGGCCCACTGGGGGTTCCCCTGAAGATCTGCGTCGATCTGTGGTCGCCTTGCGTCGTCGAGTGTTGCGTTTGAGCGACGATCTACGGCTGGCCACCCGCCGGGCCGATGAGGCCGTGGATCGAAATCGTGAGCATGTTTGCTCTCTCGAGTCGCTCGAGATGATGTGCGCTACCCAAGGTCGGGAGATCGGGCATTATCGGGCTGAAGTTCATCGCCTCCGAGAGGAGCGTGATGCCCTCCAATCCTCCCTGGAATCCGATCGCATTATCGGTTTGGAGCCGCCTCAGCCTGCACCCGAGATCTCGGCCCTGGAAGCCCAGATCGCCGATCTCAACCGAGATCTCGATCGTCGGTCCGACGAGATCCACCAACTGGAAGCCCACATCGATGATCTGGGCCAAGATCGAGGTCGTCTGGAGTCCACAATCCGTCATCTCACGTCCGAGATGACACAAGCCGGCGGAGAGATCTTGGATCTCCAGCAGATCAATCACGATCTGGATCGGAGCCGGGAGGATGCGGAATCTGCATTGTCCGCGACCGAGGAGAGTGTGCGCCGGACTCGATCCGAGCTGGATCGGGTCGAGGCAGAGCTGCTCTTATCTCGCTCCGATCGCGCGGATCGCGGGTCTTCGGGTCCTGATCCGCAGTCCCCACAGGCGAATCTTCCATCCGGGGGCCCCACCCAAGCCGATCTTGATCAGATCACCCGAGAGCGCGACTCTCTACAAGATCAGATCCGTGCGCGGGATGCCGAGATCCTATCAGCGCAGCGGACTTTGGGGTTATTGCAGTCGGATCTGGCAGCCCATCGGGCCAGATCGGCTTCAGATGTGACCCAGCTGCGGACGCTGGAGGGTGATTTGACCCGCGCGCGCCATGATGTCGAAGTGGCCCAGAAGGCCTATGCCGATCGGGAACGTACCATCACTGAGAATCAGGCTCAGATCCGTACGCTTTCTCGAGATCTGGGCAAAGTGGTCCGTGAACGGGATGCCCTCCGTCACGAATATACTGCTGCCTTCCAACGCCTCACATCCATCTCGGCCACAATCGGGGCGCCTCCTCCTCAGACCCAATTGCGTCTGGATCCTGGATCCGACACGGATCAGCCCGCGGGAGGGATCCCACGCTCTCCTTCTGCGGAGACTTCGGGCAGTGAGGATCAGGGTGCTGATGCCTCCAAATCAAAGCGATCTCGCAGCAGATCCAACTCGCCTTCCCCTTCGCGGCCTCAGAAGAAGCGATCCGTTCCTCTCGAGGCGGAGGATGAGTCCATGGATGAAGAGGACGAATCCGAGTTTGATCTGGGGGGAGGATCTACCGGAGGAAGATCGCCTTCCCCAGATCAAGCCTCAACCCCGCCCTCCAAAGGTGCTGGACCTAGTCAATCATCCGGCGAGGTGATTGAGGTCGGATCCGGATCCGATGAGGAGGAGGAGGAGGAGGAGGAGGAGAACGCGGAAGTGGCCGATGACCTCTATTAGGCTCAAACATTGATGGCCATTTCCAATCCCGATCTGAAGCCCGCCGTCGAGATCATGCGTCTCCCCAACGCCGATCTGCAGCCGGATCCGGCGGATCTCCTGGTGGATCCGGCGATTCGAACTCTGATGCTGGATCCGGAGATCAGGGCAACGGATCCGGCCCCACAGGCGGATCTGGTCCGGCCAATCCGCCCCCTGGACGTCGGCCTCCTCGGATCACCTTCGTCCCTCAGGTTCCATTCCCTGAGGGTCGGTGTATCCCCGGTCGGCGGATTGTCCGAGTCATGGCTGCCGCCGACATAGATCCGTGGATCGAGTCCCGGTTGGCAAATCAAACCTTGATCGCCATGACCGTGAACTTCCTGTTCCCGATCTTACCATTTCGGCCCGACTGGATCTTCCCTCACCGGCCGACGATCTTCACCTCTCCGACTGCTCCTGCGTTCTGTGGTCATCTGATCACAGAGGCCAATGTTAAGGCCTTGCAAGCGGCGGAGCCATGGCGGGTGATCCGAAACACCCTGCCCCCGATCTCCTTTGAGGCCGACATCGGCGGTCGACTTGGGATCTTCATTCGTCAATATCGGGATTTCGAGGCTTCGGAGCTGATCGCGTATTGGGAGTCGACCCACAAGTTTCCGATCACCGCCTCCATGATCGCGCAGTCGCCGTGGCTGGGATCCTTCGCCAAGCAGCGCAACAACCGCAGATCACACGCTGGTAATCGATGGAAGCGCATGTTGCTCACATTGATCCAAGCCATGATCGAGGGATGGTGTGATCTGGATCTACTCCTAGATCCGTTCTTCCTCCACTTCCCCAAGCGGACGGATGAGGTGGCTTGGTATCCCGGGATCGAGGCTCGGCGTGCGAATCTCGCCGATCCGCAGCTCAACCGCCGAGAGCCGACTGATTTGCTGGAGGCGTTGGCAGAGGCGGACACAGCAGATCCCTGGCGCAACCACTATCGGGATCACACTGCGGATCACCCTGCGCGCCATCTCCCTCGCCTGGATCGCAAGTTCTTCGGTCTTCAAGTGGCACAACCACCAACCAGTAGCTAGATCGTAGTGATTAGCTCTCCGTGCGTGATCTATATCTTTTCATAACATCCTTCAATATATATCCGATGATCTTGACTTGTTTGCTTCCCATTCACCTTGATCCGCCTTCGTAGAGTCATGACCGACCCTGATCCACCAGGATCTCTGGATCTCGAGACTTGATCTTTCATTGTCATCGCATTCCACATATATATATGCATACCCCTTCCACCGATCTACATCCTTCATGTAGATCCTTCAACCGATTTCACCACGACAACAACCAGCTTGTTGTCGTTGATTGCGACCTCACGATCCCTCGTGAGATTGCATCACACCGAATCGATTATGATTCGTGCGATCTCGCAGAAACTCGTGCAGCAGAGCGCCACAGTTGAGATCTGCTTCATCCACCCAAGTCGGGTCATCATATCCTCGCCAGTGTACGAGGAATTCTCGGTAGATCCGTCCATATCTCGTTCTTCTCCCTGATCTCATATCTGTGATCTTTTCCACTTCATACTCATCGGGATCGCGATCTTGGATCCAGCTATCCCCTGGTAATAGATCTTCATCAAAATCCAGACGATCTTGACTCTCCACATTGAGTCGCATTAGTGGTCGATCTGGATATTCTTTCACGAGCTTCAACTTGTTCACGTGTACAATAGGAAAATATGATATCCGGATCCGGCGATCCCCAACTTCACCGCATGTTCGCCAACTTTCTCCACAATCCGGAATGGTCCATGCCACAAGTGTGCCAACTTCTTAGCATATCCCTCCTTTACTCGATCTAGGTATAGCCACACTCGAGATCCGACCTCGATCTGATGCGGGCGGATCTCCTGGTTGTGTAGATCCGCTCGATCTGAGATCGCCTCTCTCAGTCGTTGATTAACTTGTTCCCGCACTTGTTGATAATATCGCTGGATCTGATACCTCCACCGCCGTGGATCCCGATCATGTCTTCGCGTACTTCCCACCGGGATCACCGCTTCCAATGTGGATCTAGGATCCCACCCATGTACCATATAGAAAGGTGTCTCTCCTCGGATCCGATCATGCGCGGTGTTGATCGCGAAGGTAATCCTCTCAGCATACTCGTCCCAATCTCGTTGATCCAGATCCTGCACATACATCTTAATCGCCCGAGTTGTGGTTTGGACCATGCGCTCTGCAGATCCGTTAGCCTGGGGCCGATATGCCATCGTGGCCCGTTGACGCTGACCCAAGATCTTGTTAAACGCTCGGAAAAAATCGGACATAAATCCTGGTTCACGATCATGCCTAATCGCTTCGCTGGCCCCAAATCGTCGGAAGACACATTCCTCGTATGATTCGGCGACAGTCTGAGCAGTCCTTGATGAGCTGGCTTTCGCGATCACATATCCAGTGAATAGATCTTCAAAGATCAATAATTCTGTATTCCCTTTGTGCGATCTAGGTAGCGACGGGATGTGATCCATAGCTATGATCTGGAAAGGATACGTTGCCTGAAGGTTACCTGGCGACTCTCCTTGGATCCGAGGTTTACTTTTGCCGGTCTCACAATCCACACACTCGCCCACGTATCTTTGGACACTCTTATACAGACCTCTCCAATGGAAGTGGTCCCGGATCCGCTGATAAGTTCGGCCGATCCCTTGATGTCCACCCTCTAGGCTCACATGGTAGTGATGTAGTATGTCCTGATATAGAGTTTCCGGGATCACTAGTCGCATCAGCTTATCTCGATCTGCATCCGTCGGTCTCGTGGAGGGACAGTAGAACAGTAGATCCTGGTGATCCAAATCATAATCGGCTGCTAGATTAGCATATGATTTGGCTTCTTGCTGAGTCAGATCTTGTAGATCTCCATTCAGATACTTCTTCAATCCCGAGATCCACGCCTCCTCGTCTTGGGCTTGTCGGATCCGATCGATCCTGAGATCTCGAACTATTTCCTCCCGTAATGATCGCGGATCCGAAATCGTCCGCGTCGTAGATCGCAAGCCTGATCGAGTCACTACCGCCGTGATCTGGGCCGCCTGATCCGTCCTCTTGACTACCAATACCTCATCCAATCGGTTCAACGTGATCAGATCCTGCTTATCCTCATCCGACTCGATCTTCACCCCACCTTGTCGCTGTAGCGCTGCACTAGCCAAACTGTCCGCACTGCCGTTCCAATCTCGTTTCACATGCACAAGTTCGTGATCTGGCCAGTCCCTTAGACGATCTAAAGCCCTTTGCTTGAGTAAGGTCAGACCGGGTGCCTTACACTCGATCTCACCCCTGACTTGTCGGATCACCAGATTAAAGTCGCCGCAGAACACCACTCGTTTGTGATCCACTGTACTCAACAGATCCAGACATAGTAACAACCCATGATATTCAGCTTCATTGACGGTAAGATCTTCCGCATAGGCCGATCTGGCCTGGATCACCGTCCATTCAGGCAACTTCCACAAGATCGCACTGTATGCGCCACCTCCACGCTTCACGCGGGCTGATCCATCGAAACTGACAACATACAGCTCCTCATCCGCTTGGATCACAGGGATCGGAGCTTGGATCTTCCGTCGTGGCTCTTTCTTGGGCGAGATCTGGATCAACGCTTCATCCACCATGGATCTGGGCGTGATACTAGCCGCAATCACCCCTAGGATCTCTTCTTCTCCTTTGACACACTTCACAATCTCTAATGTCCACGGTGATAGCAGTGACGCCCATTGGCCTAATCGCCCTTGTAATCCGGTCGATCTAAATAACCAGGCCAACGTGGAGTATCTAGTCAGCACCCGGATCCGGCGTCCCACCAGCATGTTATATCCGAGATCCAGGATCCGCAGCAGCGCCAACACCTCCTTCTCCACTGGGCTATAATTCAACTCGTTCGACTTCAACGTCCGGCTCACGAAGGTGACCGGATAGTAGATCTGGTCATACTCTTGCACGAGGGCTGCCGAGATCGCCCAATCACTTGCATATACGATCACCACCGCCTCTCGACCCGGATCAAAATGACGTAGGATCGGAGTAGACGCGATCTTCGATTTGAGTGTCTCGAAGGCCCGATGAGCACGAATCCATCGTGGATCAGCCTGGTCTCCATCTAGACTCCTGGATCCGACGGTTCCGCAGGCTTTAATGCCAGATCTGATCCTGGATCTTCCTTCAGATCCAATCGATCCAACTCCTTATATTCCATACTTCGCTTGATCTGGATCCGCACGTCATCCTTGGACATCGCGGCGAAATCGACCTCTCTCAATTCGTACAGCACGGCCGCGTAGATAGCATAGTCTTCGATAAATCGACTGTAATAATTCAAGCTGCCCAGAAAAGATTGCATCGATCTCAGCGATCCAGGAAATGCTAGATCCGTTAATGCCTCTAGATCCTTGGGATTCGCCTCCAGTCCATCTTTCGAAACGCGATGGCCCAGATATTCCACGTTATTCATACCCCAGAAACTCTTCACCACACTGATCGACAGATTCCACTTATCGCACGCCTCCAGTAGGGCGTCCACTCGATTACATAGCTGATCCCAACTATCCGCTGGTATAAGGATGTCATCGATATACGATCTACGTCCGATCACTGATGGCTTATCCGGATCATCGGCTTCTCCCACTTCAAACACATCTGTAGATCTTGGATCCGATCCGGGAGGAGGGATCCGAGTGAATCCATATAGGGCGTTGTCGATCAGACGTTGGTAGATCTGCGGTGCATTCTTCAAGCCGAACGGCATACGATTCCATTCGAATAGCCCAAATGGGGTAATGAAAGCCGAGATCGCTCGAGCTCGATCTGTCATAGTCACCACCCAGAATCCACTGGCCATATCCAAGGAGCAATACCACAGGACTTTATCCAGATCTTCTAGAAGATCGTTGATCAGGGGCATAGGGTAGACCATCAGTTGAGTAAGACTATTGACCAGACGGTAATCAATACACAGCCTGATATCTACCCCATTCTTCTTCACGATCACCACGATCGGTGAGGCCCAGGGTGATCTGGAATAGCTGATCATCTTAGCTGATAATAATCCCTTGATCAGCTCTGATAACTTCTCGCGGAATCGAGGTGCGATCTTCCTCACTCGTTGGGCGATTGGCTTAGCATCCCCCACATCGATATCACACACCACACCCCTTGCGGCCGGTGGTAGAGCATTTCCCTTTCCGATGAGAAGATGTCGATAATTCCAGATCCTCTGACGTAATCGTTCGATCTCCGCCGTAGTCTGGATCCCCGGATCTCCAACTTGGATATCCTCAATCTTCACCTCATCCGTGGTGGGGTTGATCTCTGGGAGGATCGCCATCTCTTGATCTACATCTTCCGCATACAGATCGTTACCTTCATGGTAATGTACCTCCGGATCCGGCTCCGATCGGGGGAATTGTTCGATCCTCTGGTGACGCCTCCTGTATCGGGGTAGATAACTGTCCGGATGGATCTCTTTCAGCTGATCCTCCAGTCACTGGATCCAAATCATCCGCCTTTACCTGATCCATATTTTGGTTTATCACCTCGGTCTCTACTGGTTGGATCGGAGTTTGATCCTGCGGATCTATTCCCGCTGATGTTTGATCTTCGCTCGTCAACACTGGTTTTACCTGTATCTGCGAGATCTCGGGTCGTTTCAGGATACCACGAGGTACTGGGTAGGAGGGTCGATCCACCATCGGCTCTGCAGATTCCATCAAGATCTCATCATGCTCGGATCTTCCTTCCACCGTGGCTTCCAGAGCCAGATTTTGCCATTCCATATACCGACGTGACCCCACCGAGACAAATCCTGGCATTCGGGGAATGTGATCACCCGATAGCCAGATCCCAACTCTCACATCTTCTTGCAATATGATCGCCTTATCGCTCACGTTGGTGATCTGCAGATACCGTCTCTTCCCGAGGCCTTTTACCACCGTGGGTACCCAACGATCTCCTCGGGTGACCCAGAACTTCTCGTGATCTGACATCCGGAGATGTAACTGAAGTTCCACTGATTGTCCGATCTCGATCTGGATATGTTCTCCTACAGTTACCAGCCTGGCCTTGTCGCTGTAAAGCTGTCGACGCCCACTAAGCTGGATCCGCACCTCATCAGGTAAACTTATAGATCCATAGGCCAGATCCAGTCGGATCCCCGCCGGTACCATGAAATCCATACCCAGGATGGCATCTTGACCTGCCAGATCTCCAACCCAAATATCGAAAAAGTAAACCAGCGATCCAGCCATAGTGATCTTGATCCGGGTTCTTCCTTCTGTCCTGTAAACACTTTCGCCAATCCCAACGCAATCTTGGATCTGGCTCGTATCGATATAGCACCCAACCTTACGAGCAAAGGCCGTATCCACTATGGATACTTCGGCGCCTGTATCTAAGAGCAAGATCCCTCTCTCATTGTTGATCTTACCAGTGATCTTGGCTTGTCGGAACCATTTTCCCGGGCATAGTGTTTCCAATATCCCCGAGATTCTCCTGGCAAGAGATCCATAACTTCGGATCTTCGGATCTCCTTGATCTGACTTGGCTTTTGAATCACTGGTATATCCTCCTGATCTGTGGGCTGGAACCACAGATCTGGATCCCGTTGCTTCCAATAACCCCTTATCTCTCCTGGGTGGAGATCCACCATCATGGTCACTTCGGATCTGGAGTAATCGTCCGCCTGGCGGACACTTGAGATTGCGACAACACGGTTTCCATTCAGATCACATGTATTATCGCGTAGATCTGGGATCCTATTACCCTGATCTACCGATCTCTTGTTCACAAATGCATAGATGCAATATCTAGAGCGCTCGGCTCGTACCGGATTCCAACCCGGCGAGCGTCCTAGTTTAACATCTTTTCTGCAGATTCCGGAAGCATACCTGCATGTTTGGCTGGGTTGAACCATTGGCGGATCTGGTTGTAGAACTCTTCCATAGGACATTTTCCCATATCATGTAATTCCCCGCATCCCCGGCACACAAAGAGGCAGTGATCTGCCGGATGTCCTCGCTTGCCACACTTATGACAAGTAAGGCGTCTCCAGCACCCTAGATCTGAATGCTTCTTGGATCCACAGTGCGAGCAACGGTTTCGATCGGATCCGCCGCTCTGGATCCGGGATCTATGATCCGGTGGGGTTTGATCTGTCGACTTGTGGGTGATTGGTACTTGCTCGACCTTCTCCATACCAGATTCCACTTTTGGAGTGACATCCTGCTCAGCTGCCAGGTAGATCCGCCGATGATTGTCTCCGTCCGAGTCAGATCCATCCGATCCGTCGGATCCGGACTCAGATTCGGACTCTATGGCTCTGATCTGTACCGCGCGGACATGTTTCGTCGTAGCTGCAGGTGCAGGATTAGTTGCCTTCTGCCGGTACTTGCTGGATCCAAATGCAGCTTTCTTCTGCCTGCTCTTCGCGCGTTCACGGGCTCGTAACACTTCCTCTAGATCATCCGCGTCGGATAGTCGTAGCAGAGTCAGCCTGTCAGCTAGATCTTGATCTTCCAAAGTTTCGATGTAGTGATCCACATGTTCGCGTCGATCCTTCGCATTACCATCCTTGATCTTCAACTTTGCGCGTAATCCGGCGACATTCAGACGGTAAAGATAATCGAGGGGAGATTCTTCTGGTCGACGTCGAGCGTGATAGTATTGTCTAGCCACTGATACCCCCAATCCGCAGTACTGGATTTGGAAAGCTCGAAGCAGATCCGACCATTTATTACGGGTGGATCTGCTTAGTTGCCGATACCAATTCTTGGCGGATCCAGCCAATAGATCCGCGAAGGTCAAACATTTTTCTTCATCGGAAGCTTGATCTCGCATGAACGCCGATTTCACTTTGCCGATCCACGCTCTGGCTCGATCTTCGTCTTGATCCTTCCCCGTGAACTCCTTGAGATCTGAGATTGCAGAGATCCGGACTCTCTGGATCATGGTTGATCCGGCTGATCCGGTCGTAGCGGTCGCGACCGTCGCTCGAGCAGCCGTGGGGAAGTCGATATCGTCTGGATCATACTCCCATCGAGATGTGCTACGTTCAGATCTCACAGATTCCATGTCTACATCTTGTGATCCTGGATCCTGTATCTTCGTCGCTCCTTGATCCATGATCGGCCCTCGCTGTTCCGCCAGGAATCTACTCATGGCTGCTTCGAAATACTTCTGTAAGGTGCCTGATGAGGCATCTGACGTCGTGGCTGCTGTGATCTGGTCTTCGGAGGTCGGGATCGTCCTTGAGCGGCCTGATCTCGGCTGATTCCGACGTTGGATCTTGGATCTCGCCTCCAGCATTGAAGTACCGGATGGTCCCAGAGACATTCGCTTTGGTTCCGATGAGAGATCTGATTCGTCCTCGGCAGCCGAGGCGTAATGTGATGAGGACGTTTGGCGATCCGTAATACTTGCCGGAGGTGATGGCACTGGATCTGTGATCTGGGGAATCTCGCCGACGAGGATCTTGAGCTTGGAGAATAGATCCTTGGTGGCAGTCTGGATCACCTTGAGATCTAGATCAAAGACATCATCCGCATCGAAAGCTCCCGTGGTCATTCCTGCTTCCTTTAACAGTCGTAATAAATCCTTGACTGCTTCTAATTTGTTGGCAGTCTTGATCGGAGCTGATACGGGTTCTCTTGGATCCCGACCTGCTTCAGCTTCAGGATCCGCATCACGGGATCTCGATCCAGGAACTCGCGAAGTTCTTTGTGGTAGAATAGATTCTCCAGATCTTCGTCTGACCAGCCTTGTCCCGATCTGGATCTAGGTTTAGATCCGATCGGATCTTCGTCGTCAATCTCTGGAGCCTTCATCTTCTTCCGCGTTAGCTTCTTCTTCGGCTTCTTCTTATCGGATCTAGAGACTGGAAGATCCTGGGTGGATATGGTGAAGGCTCGACTGGAGATCCGACCAATCTGTACGGTTCCACTTTCATCTTCCCTTGTTTTGTTGACGGATCTCGACTTGTGTCGAGATCCGTCGGGGTCCCCGTGGGGACCTGTGGAGTAGAGGTTTTTCTTCTAGATCTGGATCTGGATCCAGATCGCCCTCTCTTCCGTCAGCAGAGTTCCTCCTAGCGCTCTGCTGATCCGCGGATCTTGATTCATTCAGCGGCATCATCGTCGATCCGAGGTCCGATGACGCTTGTTCCCCTTGTTCAACCTTCACTTGAACATCTTCTTGAGACTCACGGTGAAATCCCGAGTCACCAACAGATCCGGGCACGCGCACCATTGTGGTGTAGCGGGATCAGCAAAATCTGCGAGATCGCTAGATCCAACTTCCCACCAATGCCCGGACACCGACTAACGAAGGGGTCCTCCGATGATCCGTGATCTGCTGAACTTGCTCACCTTGTGTACCCGTCGGTTGGGCTGGATCTTCCTCTCTTGGTGACTGCTAAGTTGCTCGATCGGTGTTAGTTTGAACGTCTTGGCGTGACGTTGGGGTCGTAGAGTAGCGTGGGAGTCTTCACACCACTCGCCAGTAGTAGATCCGGAGTCCAAGCGATTAGATCAGCTTGGATCCGGCGGCCTAGATCTGGATCCGGCCTTGTAGTAATTCCTTGTCTTGATTTCCCTTTACGCGGGGTCCTTTGATTGCTTGGCGCTTCCTATAGCGCGATCTTGATCGTTGAGAAACCGAAGATCTACCGGCTAAGCAATTAATACCGGGATCTTGGATCTGCACTTAGGGTAAGATACTAGGAGGTTGGATCTAGCCAATATTATCTAGATATTATCAACCACCCTAGATCTATACACCTAAATCGCTATTAATACCGTAGGGCCAATGTAGTTCCCGTTTCCAGGCGCGTAGCGAAGCACTTGTGTCGTACGATGCAAATTCGGTTCTGATTTAATGTTAAGACCTATCCCATCCTGTATCCTATCCTTAACGACACATCGACTGATTACGCTATATCCTGATCCTTGTCCTTCTTGTCCTCACCATCCTGGCAGTCGACATCTTTGCAGATCACCTTGGATCTGAACCATAAACATTAGATCACTAGTCGCAATATCGTGATCTGGACTTCTCCTTTCTCCAATATCGTAATCATCCACCGTAATGTCCAGATCACACGTCTCCCGAGTCAGATCATGCCTTATAAAGCTAGATCATGCTGATCCAATTCCAGATCGGCTAGATCTCCTTGATCCATTGATCTAGGGTTTCCGTGTATGATCCGGTGACAATACTTCGCGATAATCATAATTATAACATATCCGAGCTTATTCCATGCCGTCAATCCCCCAATCATCGTTCATCTTTGCCATAATATCCCTAGATCCCGGATCACTCGGATCCGCCTATGGATCTAGGTTCATGAGCCTTGATCCACATTCCCGACTAGACCCCCATATGTGAGCCGATCTGGTCTTCACGGATATAGATTATAGCCTAGATCTGGACATCTAGGCTTAGATCACCAGTTTCCACAGAGATTAATAACCCATATTACAATCACGCAAGTCCCACATCATCCATATCCACACGAGATCTTCCCAGCTCTCCGGATCTGGGTACATGTACCGATCGTATACCAATACATCCATCACGTCCACCCAAGGTGTCACTAATCTCCATCAATCTTATCCATCATGGATCCACCACCGGATCCACCCACATCAGCGTCATCTACTCCAATCACATCACGTCAGGTCCGATCACGTCCAAACCGATCTTTCCTGGACTCCAATGCCAAATCTTTCAAATCCACTTCACACCACATGAGCATGCGCTGCAGGTACAATAGGCTAATTGTGTTGCTTTATTCTGTGTGCTCTAACACTGTGTTATCCTTGTGTTGCTTCAACTGTGTGTTTTAATCATATATGGCTTGTGACGAAGTGTACGTCAACTTTGTGACACGATGATGGAACCGGCCAGACAGCGGCGGGGGACATGACAGACAAATCCGAGAGCGACCCGTCTATGATGTCGTGATTACGCAATCCGCAATCCCACGACCCGCG